>JAMKCH010006143.1:0-88165 GCA_023653785.1 Ophioderma brevispina
TTCCCAGTGACGTCATATGGTTGGGCGTACGGATGCTAGCGTGGGACCGCTCCTATTCGTGGGTGCACCGAAATTTTTAATGTGGCCGTAGGGGTGTCTATGGCTTTTGTTGGCACAAAAAATGCACTAGTTGGATCATTCGTAAGTATCAGTAATAAATAGAACAATCTCACGATTTTGGTGAGTATATTTTATATGCCGTTGATGCTATTTGTGTGTTACATAGATCCCCAGACTTGTATTATGACACCGTCCTCGTAATCATCCATGGGTTTGCCTATGGTAACATGTAGATGTGTGCAATGTGAACATTTTTGCATTTTTTCACTTTTTTCAAATTGGAGCATTTATATGGCTTTTTTGGGTTGCAAGTGGTTGAAAGGTTACCTATAGGATTTTCTCTTGCACAAACAGTTATGCACACTTTTTTTGTGTCGCCTGCCCTAAGCTAAGGCAGGAAGACACATAAAGGATCACTTTGTCCACTTTGTTGTCATTTTTGATGTTGTCTGTTGTTGTCTGTGTAAAAAGGGTTTAACATTTGCCCTGTAATATCTGCATACTCCAATGGATGTAAACAAACTTGAGTCATAGGTAATTGTTGGGCTCCCACATTTGTTGACGGGTCATTGGTACATACAAGTCAACTGTCTTATATCAAGGTAAACGCACATGTCAAGGTCAAATTTCACATGTCAAGGTCAAATGTCACACGTTAATGTCAAAGTGTCATATAGGCCTAGCATTCACAAACCTCGATGGCAGCGACACCCAAGCAGTCCAAGGACTGCAATATTTTTTTACTGTTGTGTAATGATGTCATTTAATCACATGTCATATTTAGGGGGGTGTGGAGCGGTTTGGATTGCAAAATTCCCTCCCCTTGGTACAACCAAAACGCACCACTTCTATTCGAAATACAGTAATAAATAATTTTTAAAATGATGGTTGTGGTCAAAACTTTGGTGGCAGGGTGTTTTTGGGTCACAAAATCACATTTTTTAGCTAAAACATAGAAATCACTATTTATTAATTTCTTAGCAAAAAAATTAATCATGATGCAATACGATCAAGCTCTACATTTATTTAAGATTCCTGTTTTATACAATATATAAAGGGTCCTAGAATTTAGGCCGGGGGGGCCACCTTGGATTCAAATGTGGATAAATGATGCGTGAACATGGACTTGTCACAAATGCCCCTAACAAATATTTTCACCGCTAAAAAACAGTCAAAACATACCCTAAACAGTATTTTTATCTGTTTAGATACCCTCAACAAGTTAACCCAGTGCATTGAATCGTACATATACCCTTTATTCTCCTGCTTTGCGTATTCCAAAGTTCCGATACAAATATTTGGATGATTTTGATCCTGCTTAATGAGATATAATGAAAATTTCAGGGTTTAAGAAAAAACATACCCTTTTTCCATAGTTTACTGTTTTTTGACACCCTAAACGATGTACGCGCGTACTTCGCCTGTTGCAAAAAGACACCCTTTTTACGGCGTTTTCTTGTTCACGCATCTATCCACCTTGATACAAGTGGCCCCCCCGGGAATGTTTAGCCCCAAAATCAATTTTTTCCTAAAAAAACCTCCTTTTTATCACATGCCACCACAATGAGTATTACCTGAACCCTTTATGCAATGTATGAAACCTATATCAATAACAACAAAGGATACCTAAAAATAGATTTGTAATTATTTTTATTTTAAAAAAAACAACATAATTTTGCTTTAATTTGCACCAGTCCCAAAAGCCATTTTTTCAGCCTAGAAATCATCCCCTGCACCAAATGTTTCAACCAAAACATCATTTTAAATCTCAATATTGATCCTTCAAATAAAGGTGGGTTGTGTTTTCGTTTTTCGGTTTGTTGGTTTGTGCTACCAAGGGGAGGGTTAACTTGAAAACTAGAGCACTTTTCAAAGCTGGCTGCTCCGTAATTGCATTACAAAGTCTTTAAGTGGATGTGGCCTGCATGGCTGGGAATAGTCTGTTTTTAAACATGCATTGGCTTTGGCTCCAGACTTCAAACCTACATCATATACCGGTGCCTGTTTGAAAAGAAAACTCACTTTTATATTTTTGAATGTTTGATTGCCCTTTTGATGTCCTGTCGTGGGTGCATGACCCAAAGTGCTTGTTCAAACACCGGAAATACTGCTATTTGCTTGTGCATAAAATTGACAACATTATCAATGCAAATGACTCCTTGTACAAATGCTGTGAAAAATGTTCTTTGCACACACAAAATGTTGACAGATTTTAAGGCTTTTATTCAATTCTATGTATACTCAGTATGACGTGAATTTGAATCAAACAATATTAGCACTGCAAGCAGAATCTAAAACCACAATTACCTTAATGCGTAGGGGTCCACGCGTGTAGCCACTCCTGGGGCCAGGGCTATGCAAATTATGCACTGATCGGGCATGATTGAGCCAATCAGAATCGGCAAGGAAATCCTCTACAAGAACTTTTCGGCAAGCGAGTTGTCGGAATTGGCCACAGTACACTCTTGTACTGGTTCTTATTATCATTGTTACAAATTATCTGGTACTCACTTCATTGTAGTCTTCATGTGAACGTAACGTCTACAAAGCCCTGCCTTCTATTTGATCACTCTAGAGATGAGCACACCTTACCTTGCACTCTTTCCCTCATAAGACCATGGGCTTGAATGGTCCCCAAAAAGGAAGTCCAATGGAGTAGTAAGCAGGGTCGTTACGGTCCTTTTGAAGGGCCTGGAAGAAGTTTCAAAATCCTTTTTCCATACCTTGAAAACCCTGGAATTCAACACAATGGTAATTGAAAGTCATTGAAAATTGCAGTCCACTGTGTGTGTGATATAGATAATGATTTTGATTAAAATAATTATATGGCAAACCAAAAAGTAAAATTTTATAATCTTTTTGCGGACAGCAACGGCAATGGATGGGAAATTTAAGCATATATTTATTTAACCCCCTTATGCGCTATTCGGTCTAACGATTACTGAACGTGTCATAAATGCAAAAGTCATGCCCATTTGGGGTTTGTATTGTCTTAGTCGGTGTATTGAAAGAAGTTAATGTTCTCTTTAAAAGTGAAACTATGCACACATGCTATATACAGCACTTTTTCGATCCCTACGAAAATGAAGCGAAATCCGGACGTTTTCCAGAAAAAAAAATATGGAAAAATGGTCGCGTCACTAAAATAAAATTAAAGTGTATATAAAGTAAGAAAGAAAATAAGTAAATGACAGAAAAGTAAAGTAAGGAAAAAGAGGGCCAATATCTTTTCAAAACAAATAAAAGAGAAACATAGCTTTGGCAAGATTTTCCAATTTATAAAGTCTAGTTTAAATGCGTTTCCGACATCGTTTTCTCCCGACTTTCGGAAGGTTAACCCAAATTAATAGCTTGATTTAACCATTTAACGGCGGTATGCTAATGTCTTCTGAAGTATTTAGTATACATGCAACTACTGAGGTGCAAAGGGGTAGACCTACAAACATGTATTTTATCGGGCCGACGGGTCTCCTGGGTTTTCAATTTCAAACTGACACACAATCTGAAAGTTTTAGACTAATTTTTTCATGCACTTTATTAAAAAAAAAAAAAAAATACTCCATATGGACTTAGTTCCTACTGACGTTCCTGAATGGGGCTGTCAGGAGTGGCGGAGCTCTGCCATTTTTCTGAAAAAGCTGTGTATTTTAAGATGGCTCTATCTCATGATTGCAGTTCATATGTACATAGGTAGCTCAGGTTTAAAGTATGAGCTTTAAAGTTTAGATTTTTAGTTCATTTTTAATGTACTACTGTAGATAAACGTATTTCCTTATGGATACTGACAGTTCTTAAAGGCGTGACTCGTGAGATTTCCTGTACGAGGTGGGCCCTCAATTTCCAAAAAAAATTGTGTTTTTTGCATGTACATAATGCTGTCCATATATTAATCACTTGTGTGAAATTGCTAAGCTTAAGTTTAAAGCGAATTCCTTCATATAGAAAATCACACTTTGATATTAAATTCTGGATCCGGGAATTTTTGTTATCACAGTATACTATGGGAGTAATACTACACATAAATGTTACTGCATCAAAACGAAAAAATCCGATTCATCCAAATTCGGAATTGTGCATTTTGGTAACTATCTTTAGTGGTAGTTGGACTATTTCATATTAAACAAAAAAATAATATTTCGAAATCAATCTCTGAGTCAGACTTTAAAGGGGGGGAAACTATCAGATGGCGGAAAACTTTCCGTCCATATTTTTTTTCAGGGAAGCAGTAATTTAAAGAGCTCTCTCATGATGCAGTTGTATATAGGTGGCTTCAATTTTCAAGCTATGATCCTTTAAATTTTGACCTTCTTCTTTTTCAATATAATTCTCCATATGGACTTGTTTTTCTACTGACAGTTCCTTGAATGGGGCTGTCAGACCGCGGAGCTGTCCCTTTTTTCTAGAAAAGCTGTATTTAAAGAGCTCTATCTCATGATGTCGTTCATATGTACATGGTTCTTCAGGTTTCAAGTTTCAAGAAGGTCCTTGAAATAGCCATTAATCCTTTAAAGTCCTTGAAAGTGTCCCTTGATTTTGAAGGAGCTGGTTACGAACCAAAGAGTTCTATATAGATAGAGAGGCAAAACGTTACTTAATCTTTAGAAATTCACGTCTCGCATGTTTTGCCCGCCACAAAGAAAACTAGAGTACCAACAATAGCAAGCAATGGCTGCCTCCGCTTCTTCCACATACTGTGGGTGCCCCTTTTGCATATCCAATAATCGGTAGTGATACAAATTAATGTATGTGTTAGAGGTGGCAAGGTGTAAATCGTGTACTGGATCATTGTGCTCATCTACTCTTTTTTCCTCATAATGCAATGCGCTCTTAGGTGAAAAGATGTATGCATTGAGTCGGTTTATTTAAATCAGACGACTGATGTGTCCATGTTCATTCGTTGTTGGCCATGGGCAGGACAAAAATTTAACCACCCAATAGCACCCAACATCCAACAACGGGGGTTTTGGGGGGGGGGGTGGGGTGTGTGGGGAGGGGGTGTGGGGGGGGGGGAACTGCAGAGGTTGATATTTTGGCGATTTGTTTTGTATCGAATTGACATTATGTGTGTATACAAGCACCCAAACTGACATTATTCCGTGGCAATATTTCAAAATGTCGCGCCCGCCCGGACGACTGGTTTTGAATGCGTTCACCCCCGTGGTACGAACCCTTAGTAAGGTCCTGGTCCACATTGGAGGCCATTCATTCCGTGGCCAATTCCGACAGCTCGATTGCCAAAAAGTTCTTACAGTACGTTTTCTGTCACTGGCAGGACGATTAGCCGATTCACCATCTTGAAAATACCTCACACGTCTGATGACGTTGTAACCCAAACATCTTCTTAACTGGAAATCAACAATCTTGGTTCAGAATGGAACAATGCAACCAAATGAAATCTGGACAGCTCTTCATACCTTTAAGATGTTGTCCCAGGAATGCGTGGACAGAGTGTAAAAATGGTCTCTTGTGTTCAACGGCCCATAACTTTTTAAGTACACGAGGGAATTGAATCGTTCTTCTTTTGAAATGAAGCTTATTAATGGCATTTTTACGTTATTGCTTAACTAAGATGCTGCATTCTAAATTTACTACATTTTAGGGGTGTCTTTTAGGTTTCTTTTTTTTTACTCACCCTGTAGAAACACTCAGATCGGATATTGGCCAATATTTAAAATCTATTATTGGTTATTATATACCTAATATAATAGATCCTCTCATCTGATTGGTTAAAAGTAGTCATTAAAATAGCTGGGCCCCTTTAATCTATCAAGATGACGTCATAATTACTGTGCCCCTGGCATGGCAATTGACTGTGCCCGGAAAATATATAGGACGTCCCCCCCCCCCAAACACCGTGTTTTATATCGCTCGTGTATGCGCGTCCCCTGTGCGATGAGCGTTGTGAATAATTTGTAGGCCTTGTCAGTTCGAGAAATCTTTTAACCAATCAGATGAGAAGAATCTATATATTCGGTATATAAAACACATTGACTGCTTTGATGGCACGTTAAATTATAGGGTGCGGGCGCGGGGGCGGTGATGTCTTTGTCAAAACCACAACTATGCCGGTGCAGTATGCCCTCAGCTTCGCTTCAGGCATAGTCATAGTTTTGTCATCACCTTGGGCCTATAATTTTAACCGTGCCCTCATAGCAGTCAATATTTGTATATTGTATCGGAAGATTTTACATGCACATGACTCTGCATTCTCACTCTGATGGTGGTGGCACATTGGGATGTGTAGTTTCCTTTTTATGTTAAGATATACTAGTATTGGTAATATTGTTCTGCAAATTTCTTTTTACAGCAAACAAAATAGTGTTCATTTTATACTGAATTGTGTCCCAGACCAATTCACAACTATTATGCAATATCCAGGCTATTTGGAAACCGGTGTTTAAAGGTGCATTTTGTGATTCTAACGCCTTCAATTGTGTTGATGGTTCACTGGATATCCTCAAGAAAAGGTTATTTTCAAATTTAAGTTGATTCTGATTGTGCATTTTGATGTTATGAGTGAATTTTCTTATTGCTCTGTCCCAAAGGCCACTGTGTTGTAATTTCTGTCCATTTGCAGACAGAAAATACAAAATTGAGATTTTCTCCCAAATAGATTGAATATGTACGTAAGATACTATTATTAGGCCAATGGTTCAGATGATATTCAAATCTCATTTTGTTGTAGGTAAGTCGGGGGGACAGGCTGTGCCCCTTTAACTTAAACATATGAAGGAAATTTGAACTTGTGCTGTGGACATGGCCAAGCATCCAGTGTTGTCTTTCTGACTTCCAACAAGTGACAAAAATGAAATTGTTTACATCTTTGTACTTAAATGTAGTTCATGCAATTTTTAACATGGCTACCTAACTCAATTTTGTTTTGTTTTGTTCTGTTTTGTTCCCTAATGCCACACACATGTACATATTTGGTCATGCTAATACCAAATATGGTCATGCCGTTACCAAATATGGTCATGCTGATACCAAATATGGTCATGCAGATACCAAATATGGTCATGCTGATACAAATGTGGTCATGCAGATACCAAATATGGTCATGCCGTTACCAAATATGGTCATGCAGATACCAAAAAACATAGTATGGTCATGCTGATACCAAATGTGGTCATGCTGATACCAAATGTGGTCATGCAGATACCAAATGTGGTCATGCTGATACCAAATGTGGTTCATGCTGATACCAAATGTGGTATGCTGATACCAAATGTGGTCATGGAGATACCAAATGTGGTCATGGAGATACCAAATGTGGTCATGGAGATACCAAATGTGGTCATGCTGTACCAAATTTGGTCATGCTGATACCAAATGTGGTCATTGTGATACCAAATGTGTCATGCTGATACCAAATGTGGTCATGGAGATACCAAATGTGGTCATGCAGATACCAAATGTGGTCATGCAGATACCAAATGTGGTCATGCAGATACCAAATGTGGTCATGCTTGATACCAAATGTGGTCATGCTGATCCAAATGTGGTCATGCGATACCAAATGTGGTCATGCTTGATACCAAATGTGTCATGCTGATACCAAATGTGGTCATGCTGATACAAAATGTGGTCATGCTGATACAAAATGTGGTCATGCTGATACCAATGTGGTCATGCTGATACCAAATGTGGTCATGCTGATACCAAATGTGGTCATGCTTGATACCAAATGTGGTCATGCTGATACCAAATGTGGTCATGCTGATACCAAATGTGGTCATGCTGATACCAAATGTGGTCATGCTGATACCAAATGTGGTCATGCTGATACCAAATGTGGTCATGCTGATACCAAATGTGGTCATGCTGATACCAAATGTGGTCATGTGATACCAAATGTGTCATGCTGATACCAAAGTGGTCATGCTGATACCAAATGTGGTCATGCTGACACCAAATGTGGTCATGCTGATACCAAATGTGGTCATGCAGATACCAAATGTGGTCATGCTGATACCAAATTTGGTCATGCTGATACCAAATGTGGTCATGCTGACACCAAATGTGGTCATGCGATACCAAATGTGGTCATGAAAATGTTGAATTTTGACTTTTTGAAGAAAAATGGCAAATAGTGCTGCAGCATAAGGTGAAAAGGGCCTTAGATTTCTACCAACCAGGGCCGGATAATAACATTTGCAATCATAGCTAACAGTGCTCATTGGGTTGTGTAGTTCATGAAAACATGTGATGACAAAAATAAAAGTGATGGCAATTTGCATAAACCAGCATTTTGCAAAATGGCCACCATTTTAAAGGTAATAGCACTACTATGGTGACTTAGTTTCGGATGTATGTTGTCTGGGTCAAGAGGTTCAATATACAATTGCCAGAATTGTCTGAGTCATGGAAATATATATACACGGCTTTTTTTTCAAGATGGTCGACATCTCGTCAAAGAAACCGTATAATTCTTATTATATAATCTAGGAAGATGATTTTGGTGTCAAAATGAGTGTTTTCTGGTCAAGGAGTTCAATAAGACTATGCTAAAAACTGTAGGAGATAATAAAGGGTTTTTTTTTTGCATTTGTCACTTTTTTTCCAAGATAGCCCAATATTTTAAATACAAGTACCCAAGAGTGTTAACTTACTGCAATGTCAGGCTTAATGCGGCAAAGTGGTAAAATATATTTTAACCCAGATGCTTGATAATTAATACCAACACAGGAATCCTCGGTAACTCCTCCTTAGAACTTCCTAACTGCGCTTTATGCCCCCTATGAAAAAAAAACCCCAAAACATTGACTACCAATAGGTGTGCACGTGACCATGACCGTTTAAATTGTTCGAAATTCGGGGCCATTTTACATCTTGACATATCTGAAACAAAGAAATAATGGTTTCTATTAAATAAAAAATACAGGCCTAAATATCAAAATTCCCATGCAATTCCAGATATATGTTTTGGGTGAATACATATAGAGTAGTCAGGTGTCACATTGGTAGCCCATGAATAACATGACTCATGGCTCATCTGACAGTTTTGAGAATATGGCTGTTGAAATCCTTGACCTATAAAACATCCACTTTGTCACCAAAATCGTCATCCTAGGTGCTGTATAGCATGAGGTATAAAGGATTTTGCCTTTTTTCTATGTTGACCATTTTGGGAAAATAGTGATGTATGAAACTTCATTACTTTTATATTTACCTGACAGTTTTTTTAAATAGTTTATTGAACTCATTGACCCAGACAATTTTTAATTTGACACCACAATCACTTCAATAGCTATATAATAAGAAATAAAGGTTTGTGCAAATAAATGTCAGCCATCTTGGAAATATCGAACGCACATGCAACATTTTATGTTTGTAATATTTTACTTGAACTCCTTGACCCAGAAAAAACATTTTTTACACCAAAATTGTCTTCTTGGTGTGTTTTGGCTTTAAGATGGCTTACAATTGGAAAATGGCGTCGTATGCAAATTGCCATCACTTTTAATTTTGTCATCACCTGCTTTTCATGAACTCCACATCCATACGGTCAATTTTAGCTATGATGACAAATGTTATTATTCCGGCCCCGGTAGCACTCTCCTAAAATGGTTGGTGCTGCAGCACTAAAATGTTGTTCTGTGATGACTCTATTCACCTGTAGGACCATAAGGGTTTTAGCTTCTTGCTGTAATGGTATGGTTTCTTCTATTTTCCAGTGAGCTTACTTTTGTTTTCACCTTCAACACTTTAATCAATAGACCCTCTTTTCTATCTTTTTTATCCAGGAAAGCCACCTCTTCCATCAGTAGTAATTCCTTCCCCAAATCCATCAGCACCAATAGTCAAGTCACCTCCACCTATCGTAATCCAGCCTACTGCACCTCCAGTGCCTCACATGTCCATCTCTTCACATGCTGCAAGGGACAGAATAGATGGCCGTAGCAGAGACAGAAAAACAGTCGCGAATGTTGAAGAAAAAATGGACACAACTCCTGTAAAGGAAAAAGTATCCAGTAAACCTGCCGATCCATTTGAAGGACTTCTTGCAGATATGAAGGATTCCATCAAAAAAGCACCATCCTTTAAAAATGCCATGAATGCAGGGGATGGACCGAGACCGGATCGGTCCCAGACATTTCCACAGATTAGTGATGTTGAAGGAGGGGACAGTTTGCAGAGGCATCAGACACGAAGCAGTTCGCTGGGAAATGAGCAGATAAGTAGTGGAAGCTCACAAGATGCATGCTCTAGTGGTGACAGGAACAGTTTGATCAAGTCTCGGCAAAGTCCATCGGCAAATAACAATGATGATCATAAGATGGAAGAGCAAAACAATGATGACGACGATGATGATGCAACTCAACTAAGTGACAATTTCCAATACACCCAATCAGGATCTCCAACTTTCTGAGGATCACTTTGAAAAACATTTTATCCCCCTGGCTTTAGCTATGAAAGAGGGATAGTGTATTCCTTCTGTAAGCATGTGTACACATCAATACGTTCATTTTTGGTCAGGTAAATGTAAAAGGTTCTCATTTGAAAAATCGGGCCTCAATATAAACCAAACTTAGTGATAATAATCTTTTGGTATGGGTTCTGAGATGAGTGGACACATTTCAGGTCAAAGATCATCTAGGGTCAAATCGGGTTATTGTTCATTTTGGTTAGACATAAAAAGTTCTCACTTCAAAAGGCGTTCTTCAATATCAAGCAAACTGGTGATAATAATCTTTGGGTTTGGCCCTAATGACCTTTGACACATTTCAGGTCACAGGGGTTATGGAGGTCACTGTCGATTTTGGTTGAATAAAATGTAAAGTACTGTCATTTGACATCAAGCAAAGTGAGTGGTAATGATCTGTAGGGTGCCCTGAGGTGAGTCAAGACATTTCAGGTCAAAGGTCATTGATATAACTAACCATGTTCAAAGTTTATTACCATACTAGCCATTGTCACCAAGTGTATACCCCTGCCAGGAGGATTTGCAAGTTTACTTGCTGTATTTTTGTATTATGCAATTTGTATTTGACTACCAATATATTATAGATGCACACCAGCAAATGTTTTAAAGGCTGGTGAGAAATGGATAAGTTCTACTTAAGTTATCGTTATTTAGCCCAGGAAGAATCTTTTTTAGATCTTACTAGCAAAACATCCACATATTTTGTATCTGGTAATCTTCAGTAATGGGGAGATTTGGGAAGTAGTGAAATACTTTAAGGTGAGTTAGTAATGTCATATCAGTAAAACAAGTCAAGTTAGCAAGAACAGTGATTTATTTGATCATTATTAAGTGCTCACAATGACACTGCACTCCACTTAAAGTCTAGGTGATCCCAGACCTCTAACTTGCACCAACCAGACCTTCTGTAACTCTTAAAAAAAAGGACAATTTTGACATTCTGGCTAATACCCTGTACCTTCAGTTAAATTAGAACAAAATACATAGGTTTCATAGGGATCAATTTTGACACTTGGCCTGTGTCTGATTTACAAGTGCTAAGAGAGCAATGTTGTAGCCTTATCAATCTATTGTTCATTCAGCAAGTTTGAGCATGGTTACATTACTGACATAGCTCAACCATGTGCAGCAAAGTTAAGCTGATGACATAGCACGCCTGGTTGTTAACAAAGATCAGACTTGTGCATACATGGGTGTAACCAGTGGTGGATCCAGAATCGGAAAAGTAGGGGCGCAAAGCAGAGTTAAAAATTGTGTGTTGTCAACAATACGTTGAACTGGTTCACATAACTCTTTATAGATGTATTGTAGCTAGGAATTTTGTATATTGGTCCACTTGATACAACAATAATCCTACTTCAATAAAGAGCTCTGCATGAACTGCTTGCTGATAACTTGCAGTATTTAACTCTTCCTTGCACCCCTGCTTTTCCGATTCTGGATCCGCCACTGGTTACCCTATTGACTTTCACAAATGTAAGCATAAACTAGTATACAAAGAGCATCACTGAATTGATAATCTTGTGTGTGAGCTATGTAGGTTGTTTAACTTTGACAGGAGACTATGAATTGAGCTCCGTATGTGTGCGTGCCTGTGTAAAAATGTTAACCCTCTTCGGTTTTCAGTCCTTGTATGTAGATCTATACCATGACTTCGGTGAATTTCAGAGAGACAGTGGAGTCAGTGGAACTTCAGGACTACCTCAGTGCATGGGGTCAGGGGTCATTTTATCCCCTTTATTGATAGCATTATTTGGCGGGGACATAATTACTTACTGCGTAATTTTGAGCTCTGCTTGTTTTATTTTCATTTTAAAACATTTTCCTGAATGCAATTTGCCATCAGAAATGCCTAAGATTACAATTAGTGGTGCTTAAAACAGTTCCAAACTGCATCACCTGCAATGTAATACCGATTTGTGGAGTGTCAAAAGTCGGTTTCAAATTGACTTTATAAAAGTTTAATTGTTGAAATGTTTGCCTTCATGGACTTTTTTGAAAAGAATAAAAGATCTACTGAGTTGTGCAAATAACAATAAAAAAGAAGTGCAGTACATTTTCTCCAAAAACAAAATAATCGCAACCTACCAGAAACAAACTTGGTGTTTTTAGCCTTATTTTTGGGTATCATGAGTCATACCCAAGAACTGTACTAAAAAGAAGTCAATTTATTCCATAAATTTGTCTGTACTGTACTGATTGGAATAGATGTCACTGAATGTATTTGTAAAGTGAGACAGAAAGTCTGACTGGATAATTTCTGAGCATATAAATATTTGAGACTAAATCAGCATTGGTGGTTTAGATTATATTTTGAACATATGTTGTAATGGAGTTCATATTTGAAAAGAACAAAATGGATAACTCATTGTTTATGAATGAGGTTTGAGTTTGGATATGGTTTCTTCTTCTCCTCCTCGCATTGACAAAAATCAGTGATATTCATCAGTTTGACAAACTCACAATGTCAGTTACCCCTGTGCGGTTTCATTCACCAGATTGGCATGCATTGATTTTTATCAATGCACTCGAAACAAGTATTATTCAATTATTAATAAAAAAATATAGCTGTTAATCTAACCATTTATCAAACTGTTTTCTGTAAATTGAACATGAAGATTATTGATCAGGGTTTTTGATTTTTTGTTAAAGAAATATAGCTGCCATTATTTTATTTTAGGTTTATTTAGACTATTGATAAAGTTATATTAAGCTCATGATTGAAAACTTAAAGGTGCATGTTCTGATCATCTTTGGGATCCCCCGATTTTAAACGGAAAGAGTATCAATTTTGCTATCAGATGAAAGGCAGTATTTGTCTCATTTTCCTGAAATTTCAGCCTTGAAATCCATTTCATTCCCAAGATAGAGACAAAAAAATGCAGTTTTAATGGTTAACCATTAAAATTAGCACAGTAATAAATAGGGCCTTGCAATATGCATTATTGTTTCTACTATCAAAACCTCAAATTTGTTACCCACGATACTTGGTGAGGAGAGTGTATGTGCGAGTGGCATGGCAGGTTCTCATATCAAGTGGAGAACAAAGTAGATATAAATCGGAACAAACACCTTTATGTTCTGATTTGTAATTATAACTGGCATCTATATTGTATTACACTGATAAACTTTATATAACTGTTTAATTCTAAGTAAAATGTGTTATTGTCATATTCAGATTACATAACCATTGTTTGAAACTTCTGCAATTAAATATAGTTCAGCTACATGTAAAAATGTTAACTACCAGGAGTACATTCAGTGTTGTCTCTCATAATAATTTCATACAACAGTTGTGTAGGTGGTACAGTGTGAGATCAAAGGGTTCACTTACTCTATACTCGATTCGCGCTGATATAGGGACAACCTGTACCTTTTTACGGGTGAGAATTGTTTGTCAGGGGCGAACAGTAATTAAACATTGCATCACTCCTAGTCCGTGCGTACTTAATACTGTGTGTCTAAACTACGGTTTCACAGACGGTTGCATTGGTCAAGACATGCGGGTCACTGCTGAAGTATTGTACGTTACATGTTAAATCCACCTTACAAGGCCGGTGCGCTATTGAGTCCTGAATATGTAACCACTTGTTTTTTTTGTTTGCTCTGTCCAAGCATGTATACGGGGCCTCATCATTATTTTCATACTTACCTAAACTAATACGACAAATACAATGGTCTCCATATCCACTCATAGATGGTCCAATGTAGTTCGTAATAGCTGAAGCTCGTGGGATAAGTCGTTGGAAATGAAAACTTGTCCTAAACAGAAAAAACTCAAATACAACATCAAAATCGACTAGCTTCTATTTAAACCGACCGTGGATTCGGATAATAGCGTCCGGATAGTACCATAACTGTAAAATTGTTGGATCCCTCGGATTGATGATTTTTCCATGCTCAATTCCCATATCATTTTAATTCCATATTATAATGCCATAATATTCTTATTAAACCCTCGTCACACAAGGTTTTTTTCTACTACGTTCACTACCCGGGGACTACCTCCTGATTTATTCGTAATTAATGGACAACATCATCTGTTTGGTATCATGTGTACTACATATGTCTTTTTTTCTTCAAATAGTATAAACCTATGAAAGTTTTTAACAGCATTACGTCCCAGTGACGTCATAGCTGAGAGGCTATTTATAACTTTATTTAAAAGCAAATCGTCTCCGAATACAGGGTTTTTTTTTTTTTCGACCATTTCGGCCATTCATCAAGCAAATTGGTATTTATAGATGGGTGTAAGCATACACACATGCCATTACTACTTCTAAAAACTAAAATAGTGTCATTATACTTACGTAGCATGATACGTAACAAAAGTACAGTTTGGGCATTTTACACAGTAAATTATAGGAAGTCGGCAACCGCCAACCAACCCCCCCCCCCCCCCCACACACACACACACACACCCGACTTTGTTGACGGGACAAACCCTGAACCTCCATTTTTTTTTTTCCGCTAAAAATGACCGCAAAGAGGAACTTACAATTACAATAAAATCCTTGATCATATTCGTTTGCAGTTTTTTGTGCGACATGGTACCCCCCCCCCCCCCCCGGTCGGACGAGGGGTTTAACCTCAACAAAATTCTTAATTCTTACCACTTTAAACACTTATATAAGATAGCGATTTCCCTTCCCACACATTGCCACAGAAAAGCCGTTAATTTAATCCTATAAACTCCGGTCTTTCAGTGAAGTGATGTGATGCTTTATAAATCGACTGTATTGGAACTGTACAAAGTTCCATTCAGAAAAGTCAGTAACAAAATTAAGTTTTGTACTTGTTCCCCTGTCCTTTCAAATCACTTCTATTGTTAGGCACCAGCACTTCTGTAAATTAATGTTTCGTCCCTATTTCACCCAATGGCATGAACCCAAAACTTTTCCCCAGCTCCTATATCAGCGCGAATCGAGTATCATAGCGGTCTGAAATACATCCGAAAAGGTATGCCATTGTTGGGGACACACTTCCAGGAAACAATACAGACAACCTGTATATGACCTGCAACTGTCTGAATCGCAAGAACGAGTTATCGAACGTGCTTTATTGTACTCCTGGGAATGTTGTTGGCGGACAGTGTGGACTCTCTACAAGCATTCCAGGATATAACAATACAGACACTGTAGATATATACTGGCAATGTCAGAATCAAACAGGTAGTTTATTGTACTCTTGGATTTTTTGGAGGACAGTGTGGAGGACTCTAGACACACATCTCTGGTACATACAGACACCTGTAGATATATACTGGCATTTGTCCAAATCAACCGGTGCCTTTTATTTTGTACTCCTGAATTGTTGTTGGAGGACATTGGTGGAGGACTCTATACACACATCTCAGGTACCAATACAGACACCTGTAGATCTATACTGGGTCAATTGTCAATCAAACAGGTGGCTTATTGTACTCCTGGAATTGTTGTTGAGACAGTGGTGGAGGACTCTATACACACATCCCAGGATAACAATACAGACACAGTAGATGAACGCCGCAACTGTCAGAATCAACAGGTGGTCTATTGTACTCTGGAATTGTTTTTGAAGGACATGTAGAGACTCCATACCAACCTGTAGGTTAACATGGCCAGTCATAATCAAACAAGTGGTTTAGTGTACTCCTGGAATTGTCGGAGTCATCCATTGATATATGACAGAATATTACATACAAAGTGGTGCAAACAAAACTGAAAACCAACCCTCAAGTGCCCCCAATTTCAGGTCGGTAATAATCATTTATGCAAATTATAGAAGACCATAGTTAAGAATAGTTTTATTAGCTTTTTCAAAACCAGTAAACCCAAGACTGATGGATCCCAGTGACTTGTTTTCCGATTTGAAGACATTGTGTTCTTTTTTTACTTTTAGGCATGAACAGGCTTTCTTTAACATAACCCATCACAAACTTTAACATGTTCAAAACAAAGCCCTTTCCTTCGTCTCACAATTGGGGTACTTAGGTTTAAAATTTCTTTTTGGATACTCTGTATGTATATACATCATATCAATATATTGAATGTAATGTGAGTTACTCATAAATCGATATATGACCTCCAACACCAATCATGAGGTTTATAATAATTAGTTTCATACCAAGCTATTGTTGTTATTAATGTTTCTTTCCCAAATTCAGAGGTAATACAGTGGCTATTAACAAAGACTCGTGAAAGAAAGCATCATACATAATTTGGCTAATGTTGGATGTATGTTTGTTCGTAAAAGGTTCCGTCAGTTTCAAGCCACATTGCGACAAATTCACATGAAAGTTGCATGAGGAGAGCGGACATGTTCTACGCTATATTTGAACGAAATCCGTTCAGAACTGGCTGAAAAATCAACGAAATGTGCTCGGTTCTATGATAAATTACCATTGTTTGTACGCGTTACGTAAGCGGTCGCGTATGCGGTGGGTGCGTTGTGACGGTGGTTAACGCGTGCAACGGGATTACGCGTAGACATATACTATATATGCGGTAGCAAAAAACAGGCTCCTTTAGTGCAACCGGTGTGGGGAAAGAAAGAAACGGCCAAGAACCGTCATGTTATTTTGCTTTGATTGCCGTATGTATTATGTATACTAACGGGTTCCCACAGAGATTTTGAGAAGAAAAACAAATAAAATACATGGAAAATTACGATGAAATATTGAACGTTTTAATATTTAGAAAATAGATATATGTGCCTAAGCCAAAGAATATGCTGCAACTACGAGGAATAAAAAATAACGATAGGGGAAGGTGTGATGGGGGGGGCATATGGATTCTACGGGTTACCCCCTGAGTTTTGAGAAGCAAAATTAAAATATATGGAAAATTATTGGGATGAAATATTGCGTTTTAATATTTAGAAAATAGAAACGATCAAGTGCTGAAGCTTAGCTACAGAATGTCGCAAATACATCTACATCAGGATGGCGAGAACTTCATATGGGAGTTTGAAGAGTATGAGGAAAATATTGGAAACGGGGAGTACTTTGAGGGATAAAGTACACTGAAACTTATACGGGATTAAAATAATTGGATTTTTTATTTTTAACAAATACTAAAAATAAATATAACGGCAATTTATACGGGATTAAATATTCATTCATTTGACTATTCCTGCACTTAGAAATCGGTACATAAAACATGGGCTATAGGATTTGATAAGGTATGGGAATTGAGTTTTTAAAAGTGTAAAAAAAATACAAATTTGTGACTCGGGGGAGTCCTAAAGTTTAGGGTTACGGGTTTGGTTAACGGTCCGTCTGCATAGTGTTTCACTTTTCAGTGATCGCTTCTCTTTCATGATCGCTTCACAGTTTCTATGATCGCTCCTTTTCACTCAGCTAGCTGAGCCCGTGTGAAGCGCGGGCCTCCCGCTAGTTGGAATAAAAGATGATACTTTGGTTGCATCACCTACTAATCAGCACGAGGAAACCAGCAGCTCCTTGGCGAGAGCAATTTGAATGTCATGGCATAATTTAAATTGAAGTTCAATCTTGTTTTGTCCAGTGTCACTGAATGATCTCAAAGGTTTTCCAACCATTCAACAACACTGGAAGTCCGATGCTGGAGACGACAGGTCATTAAATCTTTATAAGTTTGTTGTACATGATGGCAAACTGTCTGTGTCATAATTTGTTTTGTTCTGTTAACAGAAAATTTCTTGTGATTCTTAAATAGGAGACACCAATGGCAAAAAAGAAAGGTTAGCTAACACCCAACCTGAAAAGCTCTTGCAATAATTAGCTCGGGATATCCTCATTTGATGTCTCTGACATTGTCAAATTGGATAGTGCTTTTTTGTCCACGAATCTGTCAGCGGATGATACAACTGGCAAAGGCAATTAAAGTATGTTTTCTGTTTTGACTGCTTCCATTGTTTTTTTGTCGTGTCGCCTTAGCGACCCGACTATAGAAACCAATGCTCTCAAATTGCGAGAGTCTAATTTTCTATAGCTAAGGTCATTTCATACAATGTGTCTTTTCTGAAAATGATCTACGTACTAATAGTCATTTTGAGAGTTTTAGTGTTGGTTGTGTACTGCCGATGCAATTTCAGACAAAGAATAACACAATTGCATGTTTGAAATGGCCTTAAAAAGCATTTCTTTGATTTTAGGTCTCTTGAAGACTTGCTTTTTGATGGAGTTTGGTTAAAACGTTGGAGGGATAGATAAAGGGTGAGTACCAAATATGAAGTTCTAAGTAAAGAAATGATCAGGCCACGTAGAGTTATACTAACTACGTAATGATTGAAGCTTTTTACCATGTATTGTGTTGATATTATTTAAGACAATTATTAGGTAACATCTTTTTTGAAAAGAACAGAGGTGTAACCTACGTTAAATTAAAGCTTAAAATTTGAGGATTCAGTTTTAACCATTTTGCGCCCAATATGGCCGTTTGTTTCTATTTTCTTTTTTGAAATTATAGGAAGGTGTAACTATGTTAAATTAAGCTTATAACTGGGATTCGTTTTAACACATTTTGCGCCATTGGGCGCCGTTTTTGTTTGTTCTATTTCTTTATTTGCAACTATAGTAAGGTGTAACCTATGGTAAATTAAAGCTATAACTGGGGATGCAGTTTTAACACATTTTGCGCCCAATTGGGCGTTTTTTTTTTTTTCTATTTTCTTTATTTGAAAATGACTAGGTGTACCTAGTTAATTAAAGCTTATAACTTAGGGTATTCAGTTTTTTTAACAACATTTTGCGCCCAATTGGGCGTTTTTTCTATTCTTTATTTGAACTGACAGTAAGGTGTAACCTATGGGGGGGGGGGGGATGTTAAATTAACCTTATAACTTTGGGGATTCAGTTCAACACATTTTGCGCCAATTGGGCGTTTTTTTCTATGTTCGTTTCTTTAGTTGAACATGATAGAAGGCGAACCTAATGTTTTCAATAAAGCTTATAACTTGGGGAATTCAGTTTTAACACATTTTTGCGCCAAGTGGGCGTTTTTCTAATTGCTTTATTGAATGACAGGAGGCGTCTATGTTAAATAAAGCGTATAACTTGGGGATTCCTTTAACCCATTTTTGCGCCCACATGGGCGTTTTTTTCTATTTCTTTATTTGAAATGATAGTAAGGTGTAACCTATGTTAAATTAAGCTTATAACTTGGGTACTTCAGTTTTTAACACATTTTGCGCCCAATTGGGGCGTTTTTTTTAATTTCTTTATTGAAATGTATGGGAAGGCGTAAACGTATGTTAAATTAAGCTATAATTTTGGGATCAGTTTTAACACATTTTGCCCCATTGGCGTTTTTTCTCTTTTCTTGTATTGAAATGCAGGAAGGCTTAACTATGTTAAATTAAAAGCTTATAACTTGGGGATTCAGTTTTAACACATTTTGGCGCCCAAATGGGCTTTTTTTCTATTTCTTTATTTGAACTGATGGAGGTGTAACCTATGTTAATTAAAGCTTAATAACTTGGGGATTCAGTTTTTAACACATTTTTGCGCCCGTTGGGCGTTTTTCTATTTCTTTAATTGAAATGAACGGAAAGGTGTAACTATGGTTAAATTAAAGCTTACCTGGGGGAATTCATTTTCACAAATTTTTCGCACCTATTGGTCGTTTTTCTATTTTTCTTTATTGAAATGACAGGAATGTGTACCTATGTTAAATTAAAGCTTATACTTGGGGTTCAAGTTGACACATTTTGCGCCCAATTGGGCGTTTTTTCTTATTCTTTATTTGAAATGAAGAAGGTTTGTAACCTCTGTTTAAATTAAAGCTTCTACCTTGGGGATTCATTTCAAACACATTTTCGCCCACTTTGAGCGTTTTTCTATTTTCTTCTTTATTTGGAAATGACAGAGGTGTAACCTATGTTAAATAAAGCTTATAACTTGGGGTATCGTTTAACACATTTTGCGCCCAATTGGCGTTTTTTTTTCTATTTCTTTATTTGAAATGACAGGAAGGTGTACCATGTAAATTAAAGCTTATAACTTGGGGATTTCCGTTTTAACACATTTGCGCCCAATTGGCGTTTCTATTTTTCTTATTTGAAATGACGGAAGGTGTAACCTATGTAATTAAAGCTTAAACTTGGGGATTCAGTTTTTACACAACATTTGCCCCAATTGGGCGGTTTTTCTATTTCTTCTTTATTGAAATGCTAGGAGGGTGTAACCTATTTAAATTAAAGCTTATAACTTGGGGTATTCAGTTTAACACATTTTGCGCCCAATTGGGCGTTTTTTCTATTTGCACACACGTATTTGAAATGACCGTAGGTTGTAACCTATTTAAATTAAAGCTTATAAACTTGGGGATTCAGTTAACAACATTTTCGCCCCATTGGGCGTTCCTTATCTATTTTCTTTTATTTGAAAATGACAGGAAGTGTAACCTATGTTAAATTACAGCTATATACCTTTGGGTTATTTTTAACACTTTTAAAAAAAAAAAAAAAATTTTACTATTTTCTTTTTTTGAAATGACTGGAAGGCGTAACGCTATGTTAATGTAAAGCTTATAACTTGGGGATTCAGTTTTAACAGCATTTTGCGCCCAATGGGCGTTTTTTCTATTTCTCTTTCTTTATTTGAAAGATAGGAAGGGCGTAACCTATGTTAAATTAAAAGCTTATAACTTGGGGATTCAGTTTTTAACACATTTTGCCGCCCAATTGGGCGTTTTTCTATTTTCTTTAATTTGAAAATGACAGGAAGGTGTAACTTTGTTAATAAAGCTTTTAACGTGGGGATTCAGTTTTACCAATTTTGCGCCCAATTGGTCTTTTTTCTATTTTCTTTATTTGCAATGACGGAAGGTGTAACCAATTTAAATTAAAGCTTTAACTTGGATTCGGGTTTAACACATTTTGCGCCAATTGGGCGTTTTTTTTTTTAAGGTATTTCTTTATTTTGAAATGACAGGAAGTGTAACCTATGTTAAATTAAAGCTTATAACTTGGGGATCCATTTTAACCCATTTGCGCCCAATTGGGCGTTTTTTTTCAGTTCTTTATTTGAATGAAAGCAGGATTGTAAGCCTATGTTAAATTAAAAGCTTTAAAACTATGTGAGGCAATGTCCCCAAACCAATGTCCAAAGGTGAACGGGAGATCAAGTTGGTTCTAATGCAATCTTATGCTCATTTATCCAACATCTACTTTAAATTTCGTATGAGATTTTCTTTTTATAACATGTTTTGTAATAAAAGTGCAACTTAAACTAGAAAACCATCTAATCTACTCCTTTTAAAAGCTTTTTAATGTTTTTTCTTAGTTCTTGTAAAATTCTCCGTGCGACCCGACACGTTTTTTTTAATACTTGTTAAATTAAATTGCCAATGTAGTCTTAATAAACAGTAGTTTGCAATATTAAAACCACTTCTTGCACCCTCAGGCACAAATTTGTATCCTTTGACTGAATCTTTGTCAGTTTAATAAAAAAAATTTGTGATGTGTTATGTAGTATTTTAATATTCTTGAATATGATCTATTGTCAGCAACAATTTGGACCATTTGACTATTGGCCAAAACAATTTCAGGGCTACAGTGCACACACCCTTACGCAACAATATAGGGCTAATATAGGGCAAAAAAAAACAAGAATATAGGGAGAATATAGGGATAAACAAGAAAATTAATAGGGAAAATATAGGAATTGTATGTAATTTTACTTGGAATTTAGGCCCTTTCCATTGTATATCAGCAGCATTTTAATTCATAGGTGCCACCAATTGAGCGTCTCGGGCCTGTCTTTTACTATATACATGTAGATAATATTCCCATGTTGTAATTAAAGGAGGGGGGAAATGCCTTTCCTGACTGTGGCAACCTAATCCCTATTTGTATTTGTTTTTGAGGATCCTTGTTTCCTGCAGTGAATTATTCAATATGACCCATATAAGTCAGGCCATTGAAGTTCTGACCTTATTTTGACATTGGAGCCAATGTCCATAGGTCAAAGAGGTGTTGTTTTGTGGACAACATTGCAATAAGTTTTTGGCCTTATATTCGACGAAAAGAAACAGGCTCAGTGCAATCTGTGTCGGGAAAGATTGCGGGTAGGTGTTCTCCATTGGATTACACACTTATTCCGTCATAGTACAAAATGTATGATGACATAATAAAGCGTGTAATTCAATAGGTGCACTGAGCCCGTTTCTTTCGTCGAATATAATACGCCTAAGTTTTTTGAAGTTTAAATTATTCATTTTGATACATTGGATAACCCTCACACTTTCATGGAAAATTGTACATGTGCCTCCTGCTATCTTCTGCCAACACAAATAGTTGTGTATGTTAGAAGTGGTAATAGCATCTGCTATATCCCTCTAAACTGCCTCAAAAAATCTTGAAAAGGCCAAGATCTTCCAGGGCTTGTGCCTGAGCAAATAGCCCTGGAGCTAGCACACATTTGTAACACATCTCAAGTACAAAAGGTTTGAGTGATTAAATATGTAGACAGCCTGACAGGAACCCATGAAACGCGATT
This sequence comes from Ophioderma brevispina, assembly GCA_023653785.1. NCBI lineage: Eukaryota > Metazoa > Echinodermata > Ophiuroidea > Amphilepidida > Ophiodermatidae > Ophioderma > Ophioderma brevispina. Next base: position 22,944 of record JAMKCH010006143.1, read on the forward strand.
CTTAAGTGCCGCAAGTGGTGCCTTAAGAGAGGGGGCTAAGACAAAGTTTGTACAGGGGTCAAATTTTTAAATTGATCCAATCATGTTGAAAAGTATACCATATTATGTGTCTAACCATAAGGATTCAGAAAAGGTATAGTTTGTACTATCTACAACGTAAAGTTTAAGAGCTATAGGCTAAAAAACAGCAAAAATCAATAAAATGAGTCAATTTCAGTTGTACAGGGGTCAAATTTTAAAGTTGTTCCGATTTGGTGGAGCTCATAGGATTAAAATAAGGAATAGTTTTGAGTGTCTCAAATGCTTGCTTAAGAAAGTAGGGGGGAAACAAGGTCAAGCCCCATTGAATGCAATGGACGTTGACCTTCTGTACCCCCTACATCGGGAACTAAGCATTTAAGAGTCAAAACTATTCTTTATTTTAATCCTATGACCTCCACCAATAATTTGCACCATTTTTTATCCAAATCGGAGCAACTTTAAATCTGTACAACTGAAATTGACCCTTATTGTTGATTTTTGCTGTTTTTAGCTTATAACTCTGAAACTTTAGGCTGTACATATTACAAACTATACTTTTCTGAATCCTTATGGTTAGACATATAACATGGTGTGCTTTTCAACATGATTGGATCAATTTAAAGATTTGACCCCTGTACAATCTTTGTCTGGGCCCCCTCTCCTTAAGGCACCATTTGCAACACTTAAGAATCGCGTTTCAGGGGTTTCTGTCAGGCAAGCAACATATTAATCACTCAAACCTTTGTACTTGAGATGTGGTTTACAAATGTGTGCTAGCTCCTGGGTTAAAACAAACTTGAAAAAATACACATTGTAAGCAAAAACAAATGGCATTTTTTTTTACCAAAATGACCTTATGATGGGTAAGGGTTTCAGTCCAGCTGCACGCTCCCAACCAAACCCAATTTGAGCAGCCCCCTCCCATGGCGAACATTCAAATTTGGCTTCATTGCATGTATTCCTATTCACCCAACTCTTACTTCTGTAAACATCTATTTGTAAAGATTAAAGTCAGTGGTCATGACTTCTACAGAAACAAAAAAGATATTTTCTGTATTAATACTAGAAACAAAGATTATGCCTCAAACAAAATCATCAAATCCGAAAGTTTCTAAAATTGTCAAAGGACTTGAAAGCTGACTCAATACATGTACACCATGCTAATTTAAGATTTGCAGATACCCAACTTTGTAGTACTTGTTATAAAAGCTCCGTGTAATGAACGCATTTGACTCTGAAAGACAATACTTTTGATCAATTTTGTGAACACAGCAAAACAATCAATCTTTAATTTCTGTGGAAAAAAAATATAGGGAAATATAGGGATTTTGGAAGTTATAGGGATTTATAGGAGATGGTAAAAAATAATAGGAATATAGGAATTATAGGGCCGCTGGTAGCCCTGCCTGCCAGAAATTGTACTTTTCCTTCCCACATGGGAGTACAGAACTTTTGAGGCAGATTTCATTTTAAACCTTATGGGCTGGTCTCTGTCAAATATTGTGAGTCACTGGAAAAGCTTGTCTCCAGTTTTCCCTCCAGCTTGGAATCCCTACAGGCATCTTTTAATGGATATGAAGACAGTAATGATTTCTTCATGGTTTTTCTGTGCTAACCTTGTCAAACTGGAATGAGGGGCTCATTGCTGTGCAATTTAGAAATTGATGAGACACATTGAAATCAATGGCCACCTAAGGATGCATTATGCTCTAGATCCCTGACTCTATATGAGGGGCAATATGTCAAAGGTGCATGACCAGTTTCTTCATGAGGTAAGCTACATAGCTACTCCTGGGTAGACACAGTTCCTATGCAGACTGAGATAAATATACCTAGTAGGGAGATAGAAGCAAAGCCTTGATCAATTGTTAACAGTTGGACCATATCAAACCAGTTCTGTTTACGCTTGTGATGATTTGGCCGCACACTATACTCGGGGACAGAAACCCTTTGACGAGCGCATACTTCCTGGTTGTAAAAAGGGGCGGGGCTATCAGCGCGTATGGTGTGTGGTCGGTGACCCAGCAACAGCAGATCGCTTCGGTGGCCAATCAGAGGCAAGTGCATTTTTTCCGCAGTAAACACGCAGAGAACCAGGAAGTACGCGCTCGTCAAAGGGTTTCTGTCCCCGAGTATAGTGCTGTGAGTGCCTAAAGTTTCTATGGGCTAGGTTTCCTAAAATCAGGCCATTTCACCTGATTTTGTGTTTCAATTCATGACTTTTACAGGAGTATACCTGATAAAAGCTCACATCAAAACTTTTGGGGTCCGATTACGCCATGGCTGGCTTCTGAAAATATGGCCACAAATTGGAGTCCATTTTGTTTGAGAATTTGTGAATTAATGAAATGGACTAGCAGGCAACACTATCGGTGCAAGGACTGCAATGTATTTTTGTTAAACTTCAGGCTATATTTTATTTACATCTATAAGCTCAGTCCATGTTGTTCTTGACACTGTCGGCAATATGTACCTGGTGGTTCGGTGGAATGACAAGGCGGGGAAAGCCCGCGCTAGCTAGGACCGCATGGGCAGATGCCTGTGAGATTGGATGGTTCGCTCACATGACCTGTACAGCACTCATGAATATTGAGGAAGCTTGGCAAGTTAAAATACCCATTCATAACTTCTTTGTAGTAAATACCAAAATACCATGAATTGTCATTAAAGTGTAGTATTGCTTCTATTTATATTATTATAATATTGTATGGTGTCACTCGCCCTACATAGAGGGGGACAGTGTTCCACTTCGGACTCGGTTCAGTATTGGGCAATCACCTTTCCGGTGGCCAATCCCATTACAGACAGCACCTGAGCTCCACTCGTCCCTCGGTACTCTTACTCCATCCTGTGGTCACGCCAGCTTCCCATGGTCTTCTCTCTGTGCCCAGTCTAATCATAGACTGGGCACTTCATGTGGCCTATTTTATCATGTGCGTAGCATTGGATCAGAGTTCCTCTCTCGCTGCTACTACTCCATCCCCTGGACATCCGGACTTCCCACACTTTCCTTTCAATATCTAGTCTTTCTTTTTAATTCCTCTTATAATCCTGCTGCCTCTCCATCTTGTCTGCAAGCCTGTCAACCGTATCTCATCTCTGCTGGTTTCCCACCGGCTATCCCTCCTCTCGTCTACTCACTCTCTCTTCCGACCCCTCCCGACTCCATCGCTCTTGGATTCACTGGCCATCTGTAGGAGTAACCAGAAAAAAGAAATTAGTCATCATCGTACAAGGCAGATGTACTTGACATACATTCTTAATATTTTTTTAGAAACACTATATACACTGTACAAAATGGCTGATGTAGAGGTCACCCCCTATTATTCACTCTCCTTTGGGCTGATTCTGGCAAAAGGCATAAAAATGCCTGGCTGTGGGACTTTTTCCCCTTTTCCCATCACACTAGTGTGACAAGGGTCGGCTGCCACAATGGGAAGTGTCTCTCACTCGGGTGACCTTGCGTTGGGTTCCTCATTCCTCTGCAAATCACCCCTTACATCCCCCATTCCGTCTCTGTTCCTCTCCTTTGTCGCTGACCTCTTCTCTTCCCCCTTTTCTCGTCCTTAGCTCCCCGGTCCCTGTTGCACCGAAGCCGATTCCTTCGAATGCCTCTTTGCTGCCTGATCTCCCCAAATCTTCAACTTGGGTGCTACATTTCTCAACCAGATGTCCTTGCTCTTTCCTAACTTGATTCTGAATGACCAGAGGCGTGCCCTTTCCAGCTCATCCCACTCTTGTTTGGCCTCTTTCCTCCTCTGTTCCCAAACTTTCTTTAAGTCTTCCTTCTCTTCCTGTACTTCCTTCTGGAACTCCTTTAATTCCACTCTAGTCCTATGCATCTCTTTCATCTCATCACATTCTTTGGCATAGTTTTTCATCCTCGCCTGGCGAGCCCCTTACACTACCCCAATTCAAAAAAAAAAAAAAAAAAAAAAATTAGTCATCATCGTACAAGGCAGATGTACTTGACATACATTCTTAATATTTTTTTAGAAACACTATATACACTGTACAAAATGGCTGATGTAGAGGTCACCCCCTATTATTCACTCTCCTTTGGGCTGATTCTGGCAAAAGGCATAAAAATGCCTGGCTGTGGGACTTTTTCCCCTTTTCCCATCACACTAGTGTGACAAGGGTCGGGTGCCACAACGGGAAGTGTCTCTCACTCGGGGGACCTTGCGTTGGGCTCCTCATGCCTCTGCAAATCACCCCTTACATCCCCCAATCCGTCTCTGTTCCTCTCCTTTGTCGCTGACCTCTCTACTTCCCCCTTTTCTCGTCCTTAGCTCCCCGGTCCCTGTTGCAACCGAAGCCGATTCCTTCGAATGCCTCTTTGCTGCCTGATCTCCCCAAATCTTCAACTTGGGTGCTACATTTCTCAACCAATGTCCTTGCTCTTTCCTAACTTGATTCTGAATGACCAGAGGCGTGCCCTTTCCAGCTCATCCACTCTTGTTTTTTGGCCTCTTTCCTCCCCTCTGTTCCAAAACTTTCTTTAAGTCTTCCTTCTCTTCCTGTACTTCCTTCTGGAACTCCTTTAATTCCACCTATCCTATGCCTCTCTTTCCTCATCACATCTGGGCATCGTTTTTCATCCTCGCCTTGCGGCCCCTTAACACTACCCCAATTCATAAGCTCCCCTCGCCCCAACAACACTGCCCCGAGGTCCTCGCACTGCACAAATAAAAAAAACCCCCCTCCCTCATTGCCTCGATATCGTTCTACCTTTTGTCCTCAAAAGCTGAATCCCCATCCCATTTCTTTGGCCCCAACCAGCCACTGGCAATGGCACTGGTCCAAGCCTCCTAACTTTGTTTCCCTGGCCCCTACATCCTGCCCCCTACATCCTGCCCCACAACCTCTCGATGCCATTTTGATCTGGAAAAAAGAAACAACACTATTTACTAAATTACCTAAATGTTGGAAAAGATAACGTTATTAACAACCTATTTTTCTACGGAGTCGGAAGACTGCAATGTATTTTTTTGTTAAACTTCAGGCTATATTTTATTTACATCTATAAGCTCAGTCCATGTCGTTCTTGACACTATCTGCGACATGTACCTGGTGGACTGGTGAAATGACAAGGCGGGGAAGGCCAGTACTAGCTAGGACCGCATGGGCAGATGCCCGTGAGATTGGATGGTTCGATCATATGACCTGTACGGCACTCATGAATATTGATGAGAAATACCCATTCATAACTTCTTTGTAGTAAATACCAATATACCAAATACCATGAATTGTCATTAAAGTATAGTATTGCTTCTATTTATATTATTATAATATTGTATGGCGTCGCTTGCCCTACATAAAACCACCTTCCTGTTGCCTTCCACTTTCCACTCGTCTCCTGTGTCAGGGGGACAGTGTTCCACTTCGGACTCGGTTCAGTATTGGGCAATCACGCTTCCGGTGGCCAATCCCATTACAGACATAGCACCTGGGCTTCATTCGTCTCTCGGTACCCTTACTCCGTCCCGTGGTCACGCCAGCTTCCCATGGTCTTCTCTCTCTGTCCTGTTGTGGATTTTATGTACAACTAGACAAGTGATGTCAGAGGCTGATTGCAGTCCTTCATGCACTGGCGAATGCAAAGTGAGGCATGATGTAAGGTAAGCCGGTCCAAGCCCATTAAGGCATATGTAGACATATAGCAAGATCTTAACCTCAACGCATTCATTAATGGGTGCAGTTGGTGCAAAAGTGGGGATGCATGGCCTTTTTTTTTATTTACAGAAGGCCAGTTTTACTGCCCAGTTCTTCAGGCACTGAAGCCTGTCAATGTTTAACACTATATACACTATATACAATGGCTGATATACAGGTCATTCAAACTCTCCTTTGGGCTGATTCTGGCAAAAGGCATAAAAATGCCTGGCTGTGGGACTTTTTTCCCTTTTCCCATCACAATAGTGCAACAAGGGTCAGGTACCACAATGGGAAGTGTATCTCACTCGGGTAACCTTGCGTTTGGCTCCTCATGCCCCAGCCAATTACGCCTTCGATCCCCCAATCGTTCTCGGTTCCTCTCCTTTGTTGCTGACCTCTTCTTTCTTCCCCCTTTTCTCATCCCTGGCTCCACCTGGTCCCCCTTCACCGAAGCGGATTCTTTCGAATGCCTCTTTGCTGCCTGATCTCAAATTATCTTCAGCTTGGCTGTTACCATTCTCAACCAGATGTCCTCCCTCTTTCCTTCTGGATTCTGAATGTCACATCAGACAGCACTGTAACGATCAAATATGGATCTTGCCATGGGAGAGACAACTTCTCGGAAAGCTTGGGACGCCTTTGCGTGTCATACAGCTACACAAACTGCCCTAGCTTGTATGCCACGCCATGTTTTCAGTGATAATTTTGTTTCTGTCACCGTGAGCTTACCTCTAGTGCATAACGAACACGGATGTTTCGTATCTGTTCTCACAACTCATCTGCATAGTCTGTCTCGCATTCCTTCTCATGAGGAACTGCTCCACACATCAAGTCTATCGGAAGATTAACCTTGTGTCCCAACATCATCATATCAGGGCTCTCGCCCATAGATGCTTGAACGCTAGCCTGGTAAGCAAATCCGGCATGAGTTAATTATTGGTCCCAATCTTCCTTGCCCTTGGTGTAGCTGTATCATCAGTGACACAGTGTTTACAATCGTCCTATTGTACCACTCTACAATCCCATCAGACTTTGGGTTATAAGGGGTTGTGCATGGCTTTGCAATCCCCAACAATCTGCACAATTCCTAGAACACTGGTGATTCAAAGATCTGCCCTTGATCGGAATGCAACTCCAGGGGAACCCCGAACCTGAACGCGAACTCATCTGCCAGCTTTGCAGCACAGTCTCTGCCTGCTGATCTTGAATTACATCCAGTTTGTTCAGTAATCTGTGACAACAAGCATTGGTTACCCTGGGTGGTTTTGGTCAATGGGCCAAGCATATCAATTGCTACATGCTCCAAAGGGGCCTCCACCCAGTACTGCTGTAGTGGAGCTTGATGTTTATGTTGTGGACCCTTTTTCTGTGCACAAGCACAACTCGCAAACTTGCAGTAATAGACTCGAACATCTGAGTTAAGCCCAGCCCAGCCCAGCCCAGTAGTACTGTTCATGCACTTTGGGCAGCATCTTGTCCCTTCCCAAGTGTCTTGAGGTTTTGGACGCATGCAATTCATCTTAGATCTGTTCCCTCAATATCCCTTGGCACCACTATCAACCACTTTACATGCTTGCTGTCATCACTCTCCCACTTTTTCACTAACACCCCTTCTTTAACTGCTAGCACATCCCTCTGGCCCCAGTACATCTTCAAGTCTGATGACAATGCTGATATAATAGTCCAAGGTGGGCGCTCTTCACCTGCCTCTTTTCTTCAACAATGGAGCCATCATTTCATCAAACAACTGTGCATCTCTTATCATGCCCAGTGTGATCTCTGGTTCAACACCTATGAAGTTAGCATGTGACTTGTGCTTTGGTTAATCCTCCCAGCTTTCACTAACATCCAGCTCTAAACCTAACATTTGTTCAAATCCAATAAAGAGTTGGTCATCGTCATCATTCCTAATGGGCCATACGTCGGGGGTCAACTTGCATCCTGGGGTGGATAGCCCAACAGAGACTTCTTCCCCAACGTCGGCAGCTACACAACCTACATCCACCTTCACACTTGGCTCATCCGAGTGACATCCGATTTCACGCATATCTCCAGAGCTATTTTCACTTGATGACTCATCGCAAATGGGTTCTCCTGTTACACACACCCATGCCAACTCCCCAAGCTCCAGGTCTGGAGGACCGCCTACCACCACAAGTTCCCTTCTAGTCACGCAGTAATTCCTCTCTGGCCTGGAAAGAGACTTACTGCCATAGGCAATCACCCTTTCCTCTTTGTCTTACACCTGAGACAACACTCCACCAATCGCGAACTTCCTAGCATCAGTATTCAATATGAACAAACCCTCAGCTCTTGGACAGCCCAAGAAGGGTGCATTAGTCAGAGCCTCCAACTTACAGAACGAATCATTGCACTGATTGACACCTGGTGGGTGTCAACATTTGATACCAGAATTTTTCAAGATCCTTTCCAGGCCATCTGAGGTCAAATCAAGGTCAAATCGCTGTAAATGGTTGTATGGTCATGAAACTTGGTGTGGTCATCATTCAGTGCTGACAATTTTGAAGGTCATTTCAAGGTCATATGGAGTCATCCAAGGTCAAATACTACAAATGGTTGTGTGGTCATGAAACTTGGTGGGCACATGCAGTCAACATTTTATAGCCAAATTGTTCAAGGTCATTTCAAGGGCATGGCATCTGGGGGTCACCCAAGGTCAAATTATTACAAATGGTTGAATCGTCATGACACCTGGTGATGTAGTCATAATTTGACACGAACAATTTTCAAGGTCATCTGGGGTCATCCAAAATCAAGGTCCAATCACTATAAATGGTTGTATGGTCATGAAACTTGGTGGGTGAAGTCAACATATTGCAACTGCTATAGCAGAAGTCTCAGTGGTTCAAGAACCACTTATTGCCATTACAATCCTCCGTGTGATCTTAAAGTTATGTTACTTTTCCTACCGCAATGGGCAGGGGATCTTTGTGGTTTGTGAACCGCCTTGTTAATTTGAAAATATGGTGCATGTCATTAATTTGTTAAATATGTTAATTACCACTCATCTGAAATACAAGTATTAGCATAAGATAAACCTAATTTTGATCAATTCTAGTGTTCCCAGTCTGTAGCAGAGGGCATTTTGAATTCCATAATGCATTGCATATTGTACTGTACAAAAACGTGTGTCAGTTCTTATACTCTGTAAACCTAGAAGTACAAAGTAATCAATAAACTCCCACACCAGTCTCACAAGGAATGCCTGGTATTTGTCCTCATATGACCAGTATTTTGTGCAACAGTGTAAGAGATTTGTTTTGTTCTTACATCACGCGCTGTGTCTTAAACGCGCGAGATTTAGACTGCGCCTAAGAGCGTATAAGCGTGTTTTGTAGTAAGGCGCGATAATGCTGCGCAGCGCATCAATTAATTTACTTTGTACTTCAAAGTTTATGAATTATAGGGATAAAAGTGTTCAAGAACCACAAGGCATTTCATTACCCAAGTAATAATGCTGTGTGCACTAAAATGAGTGTATAAGTCTGTGTTTTGTGTGTGTGTGTTAAAGGTCCCAGGAAATGAGATGATAAACCTAGTCCAAATCTTTACGGGGCATTCCATTCCAATAAACAGGGCCACAAAAAAGAATACAATACCAGTGACATTAGTGAAACTATTGATTTTCAGTCAGTGCCATGAATAGATTCACACCAGTCACCTGGAATTTTCTATTACTCTCTGAAAAATCAATAGTCACTAATGATGTCATCACCAACCCAAATATTGAAAGCTTTCTCGCCCCTCCTTGTAGACTTGACACAAACCACATCAATTCTGTTTGCATTTCCTGGGACCTTTAAGAAAAGGATTTTTGTGGGATCACATAATCATATTGAGGTGAAATTTCCCAAAACTAATGCATTGTGAGATGGACTCAATTACACCCTCTGGATTGCAGTCTGTAATTAAAATTTGGATATTCATATATTGAGCTACATGTTTGTGGTGAAAATCGTAACTTGAGTTAACCTGGAATGTTATCTACTGGTATTAAAACAATACCAGCACATTTTTGAAGAGCACTCCCAATTTTCAAAATTTGAAATTTTTGCACAGTAGTGGTGGTAATTGACTAATAAACTATGCGTGCGAATGGCAATGCTCAAAAGTGTGTATTTGTCATAAAAATGGATTATGTAATTAGAATCGGCACATCCGATTGTCATTTAACAGCAGAGCTGGAAACGCCAAATTTCTGTCTGTCCATTGAAAAATAGTGCCACCTCACTAAAATGACCTAACTTCACTTGCCTGAAATAGCTAAACAACTAATGGATGAGCATAGGCATGTACTTGGCGCAATTTCCCACCTATTTCATATTGGAAGGACGTTTCCAACAGCCATTGAATTATTATCGGAGATCTCCAATATTAATTCTAACTACAAAATTCCTTCTTTTGCGGACATAAACAAGTTTGAGCTCTACCATTTACAGGTATAGTTTACTAGCCAATTACCAATGCAACTGTGCAATAATCTCACAATTTTTGGAATATTGGAGGCGCTCTTCACAAAATGTGCTGGTATTGCTTTAATTAGTAAAGTCACTCCAAACTCACTGGGATTGTCATAGTCGGCTCTAAGAATTTACTCTATGTACATTGCATGTCAGCACATCACCAAAAACACTAGATGCCAATTATGAGCAAAGTTACTGCAACAGTTTAGATCTTAGAAGTAAATTTCTGCATCACAATGGCCCATATAACAGTTACGACCTTTAGAAAACCGGGCTTATGCTTATGCGGCGATGCAGTGAGCGCGCCCATGCCCAGCTGTGTTTTGAAATGTGACCGCATGAATTCAAAGTTCACTCGTATCGATCGATATCGGTCACATTCATAAACAGCAGCTGGGCATGGGCGCGCTCACTGCATCACCGCATCTGCATCTGCATAAGCCCGGTTTTCTAAAGGTCGTAACTATGCGTAAGCTTGTGTTGCCAAGGAAAGGCTGACCTCATTTGAGGCTTTTTTGCTCATACCATCTGAAGGAAATATTTTTTCAAGCTTAAACTTTTGTCATGGTTATGAGAAAAACATGACCCTTCTTCTGATATCAAAATCTCAATTTTAATGAGATAAAGAGGGCATGGCTCACTGGTTATGGTTATAGCCCTTTGGTGCTGGAGCCTTGGTTCTTATTATAGACCTCATTTGTAAAACTATGTGCATATTGTCATGCCTGAGTGGACCTATTATCCAAAGCTTTGACATGTGCATCTAGTATGAAAAGGTCTGTTATGTAGGATATGCGCATGAGTTTAGTATACACGCATGGTTACATACAGCAGTAACAGAGAAGTATTCCCATTTCCTGAAAATCCAAATTTGAACCGACAGGAAGGCTAAATTTTAGCGTAGCATCCGGTGAAGCTCTGGGAAGGTATTTTCTTATGTGATTTTAGGGTACAAGACCCCTTCTCTAAAATAAATTAGTTCTTAAAACTTGGGTTTTTGATGCTGCTTTACCTTAATCATTAACACTTTGATCTCAGAAATTGAAAAAGAATATTTTTTTTACATTTCCAGAATATATATATTTATGGCCAAAAATCTGGAAATTTCCAGAAAAGTTACATCTCTGATGTAAGGTTCGCGAAAAGACCGCAGGACCCCAGAGTTTATTCAACTGAAAAGATACAAAGGTTTGATTTGAAAGTTGGTATAGGATCATGATTCAGTATTCCATGTTGTTGACAGGTCACATCCTGTGCAAAAAAGAATTAGGGGAAAACAAGGTAATACAGGGGTCAAAAATTTAAAATGCTCCTGTCATACACCACTGGCGAGTGCCAAAGTGTGTAAAACGTTTTTCTATGGAGTGTGAACTGCGCACTATGATGAGATTGCGATTTATTCCGTATCGAAATATGTGTTTACACAATTTGGCACTCGACGACCCTCCATAGCCAAGGTACAGGGTAAAATAAGGCATGGAGGTCAAATTCAAAAGTCACACAATCAGCTGTGCAGGGGTCTTGTTCTCAAAATACAGTAATACTTGAAATGCAGTTTGATGGAGCTATGTACTAAGTTTGAAACACTTGCTGAAATACTGTAGAACATGAGGGAAAGGTAAATGTCTAGTTAAAGATCAAGTAGGGATTACAAAAGTCAATCATCATAATACCATGAATATTTGAAATGTTTATTTTCAAAATCTGTGGCAAATTATTTTATATCTTTGCACAATATGGGTCAATAATACTTTGTCAAACGGTTGTGGGTCACTTACAATCCTTTGTGTTAACCTACCCTTAAAGAATGACCTATTAGGACAGCTGTCATAATAATTTGTTTGCAGTTCAGCTGGTTTGGATTCAATGAGGTGTTTTTCCACGCTTCAGTCTGTTATTTGGTATTTGCAACTCGCATCATTTTATTTTCTATGATGGAAACAAACTAAGGCCATCACATTGATTGCCAATTATACTTTGATTACCACCAAATAGGCAGGAATTATTCGGTTGTTATCATTCCGCGCATACAAGTAAACCAAATGTACTGAAGTGTTTGCACAGAATCGTGTGCGCCACGCATTATATACATACTGTGTCTTTTGCGTTGGCCTGCGCTATTATTCGACATCAGTTTGCACTGTTGTGAGGCCTGCCTATTTGGTGGTAATCAAAGTATAATTGTGGAGCAAGATGAAGTACCTTGTGCATTTTGTGGTGAAAGCAAACAACTTATGTAGATATCTAAAGGGGGTCTAAAAGAACATGTTGCCAAGAATGTAGTCTTGTAGGAGGGTTGGTTATTGGTAGACGTTTCATATAGAATTCCCAAGGATGCAAATGAGGTATTACAATTGATTCCGTTATGCATTGTGTGATGTTGTGCAGCAGCGCTATACGGAATCAATGGCTATACCTCATTTGCATCCTTGGGACCTTTAAATGAAATGTGTACCGGTTTATGGCCCTTTTTCAAAATGGCCACCAGAAGTAGCTTTATACAAGGTGTATGATGATGGAATAAAGTGTGTAATCCAGTGGGTGCACTGAACCTGTTACGTTTTGTTTCATTGTACAAAATACATTAAGCCCCAAATTTGATGATTTGATTTAACTTTTTTTGCGTGCTATTAAGGGACACCAGGCTTGGCCATGATGTAGAGGTGGCACTAAAAATCATGTAGTTCTTGACCAGACTTATGACCAAAAATTTAAAACATGCTCACATAGTACAAATAGCTGTATCATAACAGTCAGTCTGGAGGTCATGCAAACATGCATTATTTTCTTGTACATGAGATAGCAATAAAATTGGTTAGATGCTTCATATAGAAGTCCCATGGATGCAAATGAGGTATTGCTATTCATTCCGTCAAGCTCTACTGCACAACGTCATACAGCGCATAACGGAATGAATCATAATACCTCATTTGCATCCATGGGACTTCTATATGAAATGTCTACCTAAAATTGCTGGGATCTCAATAGCTGGTGGAAAATGTCCCAATTTCAGGTCTAAAAAATAATTGATTTCAAAATATTATGTATTATTGTTGCTGAATGTCACCTGCATACCTATGATTTGAAAGGGTGATTGGGGATTAATCCTTGTCTGACCAAAGTGGGGGTTACCACCCACCCTCCCCCCAGATGATTCCCTGTCGCACAAAAAATGCAAACGAATATGATCCAAGGCTTTTATGTAATTGCAAGTTCATCCTTTGTGGTCATTTTAGCAAAAAAAAAATGGAGGTACCACCTTCAGAGAGGTCAGGGTGTCCCATCAAAGTCAGAAGGTGGTGGGGGTGCCAAGGTCTGGTGATGGGGGTCACAGAAGAGATATTCGGACCACAGAAGTTCAGTTATAGATGTTGAAAGAATACCCCTTTATCTACAATCTTGTAAATCATGAAAAAAAGATTGAGTCCAAGTCTGTAGGAATAGTCTGTGGTCGTGGCAGTCTAATGTTAGACAAGCTTCCTTGGAGCAAAGGGTCCCCAATTCTAATATCAGTGGGGCTTACTTGCTGGATTTAATTTGGGGACTCACTTCTGAATTTGTGTTACAGCTATTGATTAAAACTGGAATATCAATAACATGAATATCACTCTCCATGGTTACCTTTTTTTTGCCAATGATTTTTTTTTTTTTTTTTTTTTTTTAATTTTTTAGGTTTTTTCTTTTTTTAATAATTTAATATTTGATGGTAATATTGTGATTTGTTGTAAAGTCTCTAGCACTTTGGCCTATGGGGCCACAATTGAGATAAACTAGAAAGTCGCTGGTTTTCTCGGAGCTTGACGCGCCGCTATATTCAAAAGAATATAAGCTGTGGGCAGCCACTATGAAAAAACTTAACAATTTGTGCCACACACATCCATACATACACACGCACCGGATTGCTTAAGAGTGGTCCTGCCAGCCATAGCTGGCAGCCCACAAACACCTTAGTATCATTTTTGGTTGCTGATTTGGAGTCGATTTTCAAATGAAAGCACTAAACAGCCACCTTAATCAAAATGGAAATACACACACCAAAACGAACACAGACGGAACGTACCGTCACAATATCCGAACTCTGGGCTCCAAAGCCAGGGAACAATTGAATCAATGGTATCCCTCTGATATGGTTATAGGAATCAAAGGTCAAAAGAAGGACGTGAACATAATCCTTTTGGTCGTCTGCAAGAGGGCAATGGGGATGCTGTTGGTAGTGTGTGTATCCGATGGTGTGTAGCAGCAGAGTCTTAGAAAAGGAGATCCCGGTCTGCTATACCGGCCTGTACAAATCTTTGTCACCCACAAAAAGCGCTTATGGGGGGTATTCGTGTTTTAGCAGAGAAACACGCGGACAAGGGGACGAACGCATCCTGTGCGTATTTACGTGAAGAATCTTTACTAACGCAACCGCAGTGGTTTGCGTAGATTTTGCATGCCACAAAGATCGAAAGGTGCTCGCGGTGTTAAAATTCCGCCTTCGATCACTTAAATGCGTTGAGACATGCGAAATGGGGGTGGTGTGGGCAAAAACATTTCCTTCATGTAATGTTTTAATTTGTTATATATTGTTTATAGTAGGATTTTTCAGTTCATTAAAAAAAAAAACAATTATGATGAAAAAAATGTTTTTTCCTCATTGTCACCAAAAACATACGACTGATATTACAATTTTGCGGTATAAAAATGGATGATGAGCCATATTGGTAGTGTAAGGAGTTGAAAAATATGGGGTGATGAGACGTAGTCGGGACAAATAGTTTAACAACTCAAAACGAAATACCACTCAATATTGGCGCGAAAATCATCCGGATTTTGTTTGAATAGAGGTAGCCAAAAAGATGGAATTAAATTGGCCAGTGTGTTGTAATGTGGTCGACCACATTTGAAGCGTTTTTGTTAAACGTGCAAAGGTAACATTTCCAAGCCTTAAAATTGACATTTTTCGATAATCAATTCTCAATTTGATAGAGTAAGTGTGTGGGGGGGGGCGGATGTTGTCGATCGGGTTTTAATAAATGGAAAACATGATAATTTCTAAAAGATTAATATTTTATATATATAGCCCAACTTGGCCAACAGAGCTTTGGAGGATTTTTTCCAAAATATAGGCCGCATTAAAAATCGCCCCCAGCAGAGCAACACTATAAAGGACGTACCGCATTGATAATTAAAAAATGGTGTATACCAGCCTTAAAACTTTAGAGTAATTATGTGTGATTTATATTTACGGAGCCGACCCGTCGGTGGTTATTTTGTGAAATGCAATGTATGTTTTTCCGTTAGCACAGCAATATTATTAATTACTGGATGCTATGCACTCCCAGTTAAGAGCCAAAATCGGACATATAATTTGAAAATAAAATGGCTGACACTATATAAACCAGTTATCTTCTTCTCCGTAAAAACGGGAAATTACGGGTATTTCCGTAATCCAGCCATTTTTCTTTGTCATTTGTATACGTTTAAAATGGCTGTTGACAAAATCGTTTTGTCATGATTTGGGGAAGAGTCACGGGACTGGTTAAAAGCTTTATTGATTTGAAATAATATTAGTAACATTCAGCAAAGTTCACCAAACTTCAAAGTAAATGTTTTTATCGGAGGGACTATATTGAAGAAACTCAATTCCGAAGACGGTAGACATACACCTGTGTAAAATTAACTTATTAACATTTATTGTCAAATTAAATAATCGAGGACTATAAAAAGGCTATAGCAATACCATATTTTGCGGGTATTTGGAAATACAGCAAAAAGTGTATTTTTAGGTTAAACTTTTCAGGGCATATTATGACTAAATAAAAACTGTCGTCTTATTCATTTTAAATAATGTCAATATCAAAGATACTATTGTGAATTGCTAATATAGAGTGGCAGTAAAAAATGTAAATTTCACTGGTATTATACAGTATCCATTCTGTCACAAAAAAATACGGTTGGTAATGACAAATTGACAGGTTGTTGACCAGGTTGATTTAATTTTACAACAAACTGTAAATTTTAGGTGTACACAATGTTAAAAAAGTTCTACATTAGTGTGCGTCGTGTTGTGTTTTAATTCTATACATGTCGCAAAACCTGTACTAACTAACGAATACAGTTTAAGGGTTTTTATGATTTAATTATTTGTACACTATAGGCCCGACTGGCGGTTTACCCGTATGTTGTGCAGAAATGGACGTCGCTTTAATGGCCTACTGTAAAATTCAGTACATTTTTTCAACAGCTGCATGTTCGTAAATCCGGTCGCTTTTTATATACTTGAGGACTCAACTTGCCGAGTTGTTTTTGTGCTTTCCAACTTTATAGAGGATTGCTGACATAATTCGTTTTTGTACTGTTTTTTTCTTCATATCACTTCCTATCCAACGTAAATTAGCTCTGTTAGCCGACTCTAGACAAGAAAAGACCGCTGATGATGTAAAAGCATGTCGACACCCAGACTGTGAAGCTGGTCGGGGCCTTGCACCAATTCACAGCTTCTTCTACAGTGTGAACTATATGATTCAATCGGCTTTTTTGTCGACATGCAAAATATAAAGGCGCCAGCATCATGAAACAGAAGAAAGAAAATAATGTAAGAATGTATAAGGATGCGTACCACAGACACGCGTTTGCAAGTTAAAGCTGAAGACGCTGCCAACGCATACGCTAACGAAATATTCCGAGACGCGTAAAATGCATTTGCGAACATTTACGAATACCCCCAATAGCGCGTCCATGCCGGACAAACAATGGCGGCCAGACCGGGATCTCCTTTTCTATATCTGTGGTGTGTAGTCAAAATGTTAACCCTAAACATAATTGCCCATTGTTTCCACATTTTTCCATGGCACTTATATGAAAACGTGCTTGGGTAATGCTCCACAGTTACCCCTCTCCAGAGTGGGGTCAAAAGTCATTTAGAGGTCATAGCCCGAAAATGGTCGCAATTATCAACCACATGTTGATCAATTTTCATGGCTATAATTTGTCCCCATTCACAAACTGACATTAGTAGAGCTAGTATTGATTTTTCTTTGTCGACATGTCATTAATCCTGATGGCGACAATTTGTCTTTTGAAAGCCAATTCTCAATTTTGTTTTTATTGTGGGCTGCCAGCTATAGCTATCACTAAAATGTTTTTTTTTTTAAATTGACCAATTGAAGTTTAATTGGAACCAAACTTCTGTCATAGGTGCACCATGGGATCCCTCATATGTTGATGAGATCAAAGGTCATGTGGCAAGTTCAAAGGTCATGGAGCGGCCCACAGCTTATATACTTTGAATATAGTGAGCGCGAAAGCCGAGAACCGCGAAATTCTAGTTATACTTTATAGCACACAAAGGTTTAGATTGAGCACTTGTGTGGAAAACAAATTACCTTACTTCGACTCTTTCAACTCCACACTTTACTGATTTGGTCATGATATATAAAACTATTTTCAGATTTGTTAGAATCCTTATTGAAACAGGTTACTGGGGGGTGAAAGTAAAAAGTATGGTTTAAATTGAAGATTCCATTAAGTTAATAGGCAGTTGGAATTACAATAAATTTTGATTACTGGAATAGGCTGGTTACTAAAGTGATAAGGCTCCATGAATATTTCGAGGGTTGACAAACAGAAGGACGTAACTCAAACTGAAAAGAAATATTAAAGAATTTCTTTAATTCTGCTGTTCATAATTAAAAATTGTTCTTTGTTTATATAATGTTTGCTTACAGCACCATATATGAGCTTTGAGATGTTTACATTTTGAGTAATGAATAGATCTTCTTAGTAGAAAATATTAAACATCGCATTTCTCTAAAGCAGTATTACAGCAGAATTAAAGAAATTCTGTAATATTTCTTTCAGTTTGAGTTACGTCCTTCTGTTTGTCAACCCTCGATTTGTTGTTAACAACCACCTTGTCGATACCAGCCCTAGATATCAGACGACACATGTGTTCGGTGAAAAATGTATTGTTTTTCAAGAAGCATTGCATATAAACACTAAATTCAACAACAGGCAACAAGCTTTAAGGAATATCTATTTTCTTGTAATTGGATTTGTTTATGCTTCATGACAATTTATTAAGCATACAACAACAATAAAACACAGACAAAATCTTCTGTACAGGTACCATTTAATTTCCTTCTTCACACATGGACACAGTAGTAATATTGCCACTAAAACATTCTGATGATGAATAGAAAGAGACAAACAGGCTATTATTAACCACAACAATGAGCACTTTGGAATGAGTTATCAGCGATGTACATTATGGAAATCGGCAAAATACAGGTGTAGCACAGTGTATGCGATCTTGTCAATTTTATATGACAGAAGTTTTACACCGCGGACATTTATCCTCCTTTCGATGCGTTAATACTTTGACCCATACATGTTGAGTTTTAATATTCCAATGCTCAGATCTACCCTTGCATTTCAGACTTTATTCTTTACTTCTGAAACACTTGTCTTGTGAAGAACAAACCACTGGAAAACAGTTTGGAGAGGGTGTGTGATTAAAAGTGCACTATACTCTGGCTTAATTTCTTGGACAGTTTAGAACGTACACCCGCTTCCCCGCCAAAACGGCGCACCATCGGGTTACACATAGATGCAGTTCGCGCAACGAGCAACACGCATATTTGTTATGTCCAAGAAATTATGGCCCAGAGTATAGCTATTTAAAGTTTATACCAATAGTGCCTAATTTGGAAGTCATGTCTCAAGTCATTTGACCACAGTCATGATTACACACACTGTTTCCAAATATCCAATTTTTTTATAACCCATTTTGCAGAGACAAATACCACAAACCCACTTTCCATGTAGACATTCTCCTACATGTCATGAAGTTATTTGTATTGTGGTGTTTGTTTCAGCAGATCTGATTTTAGCATGGCTCTTTTCAGAGCCACCAAACACGGCTCTTTTCAGAGCCACCAAACACGGCTCTTTTCAGAGCCATCAGCAAAGGGCACGGTTCATTCTTACTTGCTTTGTCCTGTATTTGTCAGTACTGCTGATGGAAGTTTAACCCCCTGAGAACTACCTGCCTTTCATACAAAACTTATGAATGGCTAATGTCATATATTCATTTCAATAACCAGTTAAAATGCAGCTTCCAAATATCTTAGCTCTTGCCTTCTTTGGCCCAACCACCATTTTACCATGTTACTGATTGGCCAAAAAAATCACACAAGTCCCTTTGTGACCAATCAGCAGGTGGTACTCATGCTGTAAAAGCTTGTCTAATAACTAGCTCTGATAAAAATAGCTGACTTTTTTTTTTTTTTTTTTTTGTATTGTGGTGTTTGTTTCAGCAGATCTGATTTTAGCATGGCTCTTTTCAGAGCCACCAAACACGGCTCTTTTCAGAGCCACCAAACACGGCTCTTTTCAGAGACACCACACACGGCTCTTTTCAGAGCCATCAGCAAAGGGCATGGTTCATTCTTACTTGTTTTGTCCTGTATTTGTCAGTACTGCTGATGGAAGTTTAACCCCCTGAGGACTACCTGCCTTTCATACAAAACATATGAATGGCTAATGTCATATATTCATTTCAATAACCAGTTAAAATGCAGCTTCCACCATTTTTACCATGTTACTGATTGGCCAAAAAAATCACATATGTCCTATGCAGGTGGTACTCATGCTGTAAAAGCTTATCTAATAACTAGCTCTGATAAAAATAGCTGACATGAAAGCTTGCCCATGTTGTGGTTAGTAGTCTCATGTTTGTACGCCATGGAAACCGTTGAAAAGAGAGAGTCACTCACACACAAATACACACGCACACACCTTCCTATCTTAAGTTCAATTGATGATTTCTACTATACAGAAAAAAAATTATGTGGCAGTATCATTGCTATCACATGGGTAAACCTTAACCAAAAATTGACCAGTTGATATTGTTTTTAGTGTTATATCATAAATATGTGGCTGCCAACTTTTTTTTGAATACATACGTAATGATTGCACAATTATTTCATGGAAGCGTTTGTAAGTTATCAAGTGACGATGCTTCTTAAGTTAAAATGCTCAAGTTGAATATCCAATTGGAATACAATGGTGGGACAACTGAATCATAAGTTATTAAGTATGATTAAATATGTTTGTTGAACATTTGGATTCCATTTCAACTTCAAGTAGTTTGCCAAGATTTAGTTAAGATTTCCCTCCTACATTTTGTTTCTTAAAAAACACTTCATTTAGCATTTCCAATTTGTATAAAAACAAATTTGACCTTTACATTTACAAGACCCATGTTCCATAGGTCACTCATTTTCATTTCAGTGATGGGAAAAAACATCACTTGTTCACTCTCACCGTTATCATTTACTAACCACTTATTTAAAATACACTGTGCTGATTAAAACACTGAAAATATGGTTCTAACACCACACTTACACACAGACTGCCATAAAGGCAAAAAGGGGACAGAATTTACAGCAGAAGATACTCTAGTCTGTTCAATGTCAAATGACCTATGACCTTTGCTAGCTACAAATTGGTAAACATGGATATATCACCAATGTTTCTAGGACTTTTGGATTGAACAGACTACATAGTGAAAGTTTTTGAATTGGTGTGGCTAATTCCATGGCTTATTTTTTTTTTGATCTTATGCACATTTCGACAAAACTACATATGATGAAAATATTTATCATACATCTCTTTTTTTAAAAGTTGTGTGCTAGGCTAAGATAGGATTGGCAGTTTACAATATTCTGAATGTGAACAGGCATAAATCTTACGAGAATCAAAAAATGACAAAAACTTTGGCCACAGCCATTTTTTCACCTACGATAAATATAACTTCTCCCCATATATGCTTTATTATCATTTTTATTATAACATTTCCCAGTTTTAGCTATGTTTTTGTATAACAATATTTAAAAACCTTGATTGGTTTATTAAAAAAAAACTACCCTGGTTTTTTAAAATTAGTAACAAAGGTACAAGTCAGGGCCTTAATAACTAGGGTACGGATGGTGACAGATAATAAAATCTACTTTCAAGCACATGAACAATGACTACACCATAATGGAAACATGTTTGTTATAAAAGTACTGCACACTGCCATAGGGTGTTCGTTTAAAAAAATACATTTCAAGTATTGGTATTATTACCTTCACTTTGGATGGTGTATTGAACCCCAATATGATATACAGTTATCGCCTTTTAGTCTTAGCCTAGGGCTTTTTTAACATGTAAAATGCATATCAGAATAAAACGTTAGAAGAATATCCACTTCACAAACTTTACAAAATGGCTATTCTCTAGCTAAATTCAGGCTATGTCTACCAAGACTGGAACAGACGGAAATTTTGGGAGGCAAAAACACCAATACTTTACCAATGTTGATCGTCACCCCGGCATAATTTTTATATAATTGTTTTTTCTCTTCTATTAAAGTAAAATGGACCTATCGTATAATATCTATAGTACTTCAAAATGATATAAAGACTTTTTTTCTATTTTATCACTAGTAATTGGTTATGTGAATGCAGCATGCATAATTAATAATGTATCCTTTGATGCATTTACAATCAACCAAAAAGACGTATCTTTACATAGCGTGCCTGAAGATACCTCTTTGGTCGTGCTAACAGTGATTTAGCCATTAGCAACATAAAATACAAACAATCTAAATAGAAAATTTAGACAGAACAGGATGACAAGCTTGTAAAATCAATTTCATCTTTGTTTCTAGCACCGTATGAAAAAATGGTCCAAAGTTTCTACATTGTTTTGAATCTATTCATCTGATGTTAAAGAATAGTTGAATAATTTATTCCTAAAAACATCAAAAAAGATTATCTTGCCTAACTGACCCTTGAATATTTTTTTCGCCATTTCTCCACATATATGCAAAATTTAAATATTAATAAAATCTGGTGCTATATTAATGCCACATCAAATGTTTCTAATAAGTTCACATTTTTGTTGTTTTTTTTCTCCTGTTTTACAGATTCTTGGAAGGAAATATTTGTAAATCAAATAAAATTATATAAAAAATGAAGATTTCAGTCAACACAATCATATAAGACAAATTGCCAATATACACAAAACTAATAGTAACAATTTTAAACCACAGAAAGGTTACCCATGTATGGTGGTAATTTTCCAAACAATTTCACCTAAAACTGTTGTGGAAATGACTTCAAACCGCAAACCAAGATTCCTGATCAACTCCCACAGATATTGCAACTAGTTGTAGTTGTACAGACGCCCAAAGAATTCCAAGATCAAGAATAAAAACTCTTTTCTAGAAGTACTTGGCTGACCCTAAATTTGGCAAAAAAAAAACTAAGTATGGGTGAGGGGAACACCCAATTTTACCACATTGGGTGCATTTCCTTAAAATATGCAAACAATACTCAAATCTATAGTGCTCATCTCCTCCGAGTCAGCGAAGTAGGTGCAGCATGAAATCGCGAGCGTTGATTCAAAGCGCTGACGTATGTATGGGCGAGTATAAAGACGGTGCAAAAAAATACACGCAAACCGACTGTCTGAACGTTTTAACGTCACTGACTCGAGGAAGATAAAGGAAGTATAGGTGGGCCCCCCCCCCCCCCTTCCCAACATAATTTCAAATACATCTATCTAACTGGTGCTTTTAATTTCTCACCATGTTACACCAATCTAACTTTCACTTCTTTTGTACATTAGATTGTAATTTAATCTCTTACTTGAACCAATTAATAGAGAAATTTCTCTCAAACCTATTTCCTCTTTTTCTCCATTCATATAAAGATAATGAGGCATTTCGCCCCAAAAATGATAAAATCTCATGCTTTTTATTATGATTGTCATTAAGAGGGCATACATATTATATACATACCAATTCACCACAGCCTTTGTATAATAAACCTAGAGGAAATAACACTGAAATCCCCCAGTTTTAATTACAAAAAGGCTGTATGGGTATCCTAGCTACCATTGAGAGAGATGGTCACATCAAATGCCTCTCTTAAACGAGGAACATCAGCTTTCAATTAGCACTGATGTTAGAGTTGAAGGTTCAAAATGACATCCAACAGACATAGGCACATACAAACTTAGCCTCTGGATGAAAACAAAAGCATATACTTGTTAGTGACATTATCTAACTTAGAGCAGGATACTACAGGGGCCTTTATTCTGTTGCTGACCATGATAGTGCAGTAAGAAACTGGGAGAAAAGAAAAAAGGCCAGTCATTAGATTCACATTCACCCCTTTTACAGTCCACATTCTAAACAAGAACTGCACAAACTTTGTAATCAAGTTCCAAGTTTATACATGTCTGATGTTATCAGTCCTAAAATGTGTGTTTCACCACTGTAAAATTCAGATAAATATGAAAACGAGCTTGTCTAAGGGCCTGCAATGTTCACTCATCCAAAACAAGAACACACGCACCACACAACAGCAATTTGAAAATCCGTCTTTCAACTTGACAATAGTAATAGGGAGAGGGACATAGCTGACCACCACGTTGCCAGAACTATACATATTGTGAGCTAAAACTTGGCTAACATTCAAACCAGCAGATCGGGTAAGTTATTAACCATTTCCAAATTTAATGCTCCACAATTTCATCAGTGGTGGTAAACAAGAAGGGAATTGTTTACTTGATCTCTAAAATGGGTGCTCTTTGAATATTCACAATTGGTAACATGATTGAGCACATGGACATTGTATGAAAATCCCCAGCTCCAACATGCTTGTCACATGATGCGTGTGTGGGATGAACTAAGCGATGGGATGGAAACCACCACTGACCATGTGAAAGGCATGAGCAAACAAAAAATTGCAGGTCCAATGTGAGAAGGGGGGTCAATGACATGCCACTCACATGGTAACCATGTGGGCATCACATGACAAGCATGTGCCCATCACATGCTCATCCCTTAACATTGTCTTTAAGGAGTCAGTTTGCAGCATCAAGAACTCCCAGTACACAAGTCCACACATTTTGTTTACGTACATGTACAATAAACCCTTATGCTACTTACAGGCTGCTTCCCCAGCAAATTTGATTGTCCTTCTGCAAAACTCCCTTACCACCTAAGACACATTTTTTCATACAAGCAAACATATGCACGCACTTTATACATCATGGCCTCGTGGAGTATGAGAAAATGTACACAATAGAGGAGTATTTCCTTATATACCTACTGAAAAAATCCTATTGATTTATACAGGCAAAATATGCCCCTTATTTTTCCAGACAAAAAAAATTGGCATATCATACAAGAACAATTATTTAATCTTTAATCGTTGAGTATAAGCTACAGGACACATGTATAATCTAAACAATTAACTACAACTTCACATACATCATTATGATGTTATCTAAACGACACACAGCTGCAACTGGGGCAACAACTTTCTACGAAGTACACATTTCCATCAATGAATGGCCAAACCTAATTCTCCATTTCATGAGGTGGATACCAAATGCATTTTCGCTCTTTCTTGCCACGGAACTGCAAGCCACGACGCACATGCCCTGCATGTGGACATTGCCATGACCAACATGATCTCATCGTAAGACACGGTATGCAAGTTTCACATAATGCACAAATTACATAGAAAATGATCAAGTTTGTTACCCAAATCACTTGAAATGGAAAATCAGCCTTTTTAAAATTTATAATTTCAGTCATATTTGTTTTCCAAAAGCAATTAAAAAGTAAGATTTGTTTAGTCATATTTTTAGATTTTTTTTTCTTGGTCAAAGACCAACAGGGCCCTAAATTCACACAAAGAAATGTGAATAGATAGGCACAAAGGTCAAAGGTCATACACAGTACACAGTAAATATTATTTTCTATTTATACAATAAACTGGAGCACATACATCTACAAAGCAAAGAGCTTTAATAATTTTTGCACATATTCATTTTTTAATGTCCCTGTGAATTTTTTTTTTCAAAAGTGGACAGATCCCTCGTCAAATTCCCAGTCGAACAAGTAATATTCGTAGTTCATATAAGATTCAATGGATTTGGAACATTATACACTTAAATACAACATATTTCACTATCTATAATAATAAATGCACCTAATTTGACTACGAAGCACAGATATCATGAATGATCGGCACTATAATGGGATTATCGCACTGCCCACATTTTTTTTCAAATAAAAACGATCAATGTTAACTTTAAACATGACCCCATTGGTACACAATGCATGAATATATCCTCCATGCATTTGAAAATTGCAAGTAAATAAGCTGATATAGGGCAAGTCTACAGGCTATGGTAGTTGCTCATACATACTACTTATACATAAATCATAATAAAGTCTTTGGTGACAATATTCTAAGCATAAAATTTTAAAATATCAATTGCTTTTTTTAAAATAAAAATTCAGAGAGAAAACAAAACAAAGAAGAAAAAAAAACAGCAGAAAATATTCCTTCCATTCCGGAATCCATTCTAAAACATGGTTCTGATTGCACAAAATTTCTCGCTTGTTATCAGTCTTTGGTTGAGAATGGATGCCGTCCAGAGAAGGATGTCATCAAATAGAAAACACAGTACTTCATCGATATGTCGACGAGTCCAGACTGAAAGTCAGTCAGTATATCCCCGGCGTATTCCAGACCAAACTGGAAGTAACCGGTTATTAAGACTGTATTAAAACAGACTGGAACAGTTTTTATAACCTACATTTACACAGTGGAAATCAAAGAAGGAAAAGCTTTAACTCTCGGTTTTCCTTTCCTTCTTTTTCTTTAGGAAAGAGGGTGTACGGAACTTCTTCTTCTTTTTGGTTGGGGACTGGGCTTCCTTTGTGGGTGATGCCTCTGCGCTACCAACATCAGCTTCTGCTGCTCTCTCCTCCTCTTCTTCCTCGCCTTCATTTTTCATCCTTTTCGTCATTTCCTTCTTTTTCTTCATCGTCTTTCTCTCCATTAAACGTTGTTTCTTTGGACTTGATGGTGGTTACTACTTTAGTTGTGGTGACTTCCTTCCCATCCTCTGTAATATTAGAGAGGGGTAGATAAGATAGGAAGTTATTAGAAAAGTTGTAAAAATTAAATTGAAGCAAACCTGCAAATTTCATCACACTCATAATTTATACAAAATTTGGCATATTTACTCCATAAGTGGAACAACAATTGGATGAATACTGTTTGAAAAAGACCCAATTTTAATATCTGCCAGTGATACCAGCCTGTGGTCCCCAACATTATCTTGGCATGTTGAAATATTTGATGCATTTGTTTATTCATGTTTTCTATTTCCTTTTAGTTGTAATACATGATTCCAGCACCTTCTGTTTTATTGATGATTCACTAGATATCCTTGAGAAAAGCTTATTCCCAAAATTTCAGATGATTCCAAACTTGTGGTTTGGTGTTTTGAGCATCACAGGGTCCCATAGATCACTGTGCTCTAACTTCTGCCCATTTACAAAAAGAAAATACAAAAATTGAAAATTTCTTATAGATATGATCAAATTTGCATGTAATTTTAGGCACATATGCATAGTCTAATGGTTCAGATTATTATTATTTTTTTCTGAGTCAGTGGCATGAGATTGTGGAATATGGCTATCAACAATATCCATCAACTTATTAATGGTCTCATCACTTCACAATATTAATAACTTTAAAGCATGTTTACAAGTAAACCACAGAGACTAAATATTTTATGTGCATGCAACCCTTGTGGTAGATTGACTTACAATACCCCCATTGTACTTCACGTGCCATAGCCATTGAACAGGCAAGGTTAATGATGAGCCAATGTCTGACACTCAATTTTGTTAGGCACATTATTGTCACTGAATGTGTTTCAACTAATCTAAGTGCATACAAATATATAGACTGTCTATTCCGATTCATTATTCAGATGTTAAAGGTGTGTGTTCCGATCGTCTTTTAGGACCCCCTTGATTTACCCGGAAGTAGTATCGATTTTGATAACAGAAGAAGGGCCGTATTTTTCTCATTGTCGTCCTCAAATTTGAGCCTTCAAATCCATTTCATTCCCAAGATATAAACAAAAAACACCATTTTAATGGTTAACCATCAATATTAGCACGGTATTGAATAGGGCTTTGTGATATGCAATATTGCTTCTCCCATCAAACCGCAAGTTTGTTTCCCATGGTGCTTGATGGGGTGATGTGCAAGTGCCAGAAGTAGACAACAAAATAGACATAAATCAGAACATGCACCTTTAAGACAGATGAGGAACACAGACACATACCTGTTTTGACTGTTTTTGTTTCCTTGATTATAGTATCTCTGTTATCTGCATCGCCTCCTGGTCCATTAATTTGTGCCTCTGGTTGCTGGACTATCAACTCAATCTCCTTCACATCTGATTACAAGGAGAATGAAGAAAGTATAAGATTTGTTAATAATCCAGTAACATCATAGAAAAGTGTAAAATATTATCCTGTAATAGCAGCATTAGCAGTTTCAGAACATACGAATCCTTAATGACCTAAAAATGCAGTGGATATCCTATCGGCTATTAACCCTAGAGTAGTGCTTACCCGGCAAGAGTTCCATATGTACCCCTTTTCGAAGTTCTACATGTAACAAATTCTTTTTAATTTTTGGCCTTAGGGTAAGGGTATTTGTTAGTATAAGGCCATCGATAATAAAGAATTTGTTTCCTGTACTATTTTTAAGGGGGTACATATGGAACTCTTTCCACTTCCCCTATCATAAAACCTCAGTTATGTGGACTCAAACAAAACCTGAGGTAATACTGGAGAGTGGTGCACTTCTTAATTAAAGGCACAAAAATACTTGTCCATATTAATTAGAATTGTGTTATGATCCACGGTGAATCCAAATTTACCTATTATTTTATAATACCTCTGCATTGCCAAGCCTGATGCAAACATAACAGCAATTTATAACATTGTAAAAAACTCACAAAACAATATTCTTTAAATAAATTCATGCACCCCCCCCCCCACACACACACATACATCTGCTGTAATTGTTTACCACAAAATCAAGTAAAGGGTCCACACAGCCATATACTTAACAAGTCATTACTCTCATTTGTGATTTACTTAAGCTGCCTCTCCTCACATTCCCCACAAAAGGAACAAAACCATTTTTTGTTCATTGTCATTCTCCATTCACTGACCTTTACAAAAGGACAGCTTATAATTTTTAAGTCTTTTAGTCACAAATATGCTCAATCTTCCAAATATCTTTTTGAAAAATTTGGCACCATTTGTCAAATTTTGAGGGGGGTTAGCAAAAATTTAGAGTAAAAGAAAACCTACCAAACCCTTTAATAAAGATTGAGCAGAGATCTATCACACCGTTCTTGTCTTTATTAAATACAATGAAATATTGCATCTCACCTTGACCAGTTTTCTCTGCTATTTCTCTCTTGTATTCCAAGATCTCTTTCTCAGTCATCTTCTCAAATGGATTTGGTGAGTAGGCTGTGTACAGTACTGAGTCTTTCTGGTAGTCTCTCTGTATAATGCCCTTGGATGCCGCTGGGACTGGTTGCCCGTCTGTCTGCTCTTCCTATGTAAGGTCAAAGGTCAATGTCAAACTATTAGAAACAGGTGATAGCTTGTGATTATGATTAGTGACTTGCAATCAGGATCTGTACTAACACACAAGTTACATGAACCAAGATGATCTTAACCTACTTCTTCAGACCTTTCATAAAAGCTTAATAGAATAGGTTTTCTTAACTTGAAATAGTTACCTACTGAAAAATTTCATAAGATTTATTTTGTGCAAACAGAATGACTTGTGCATTTCTTCCAGTGAAATGTGTGTTTGATGCTGACCAAGTTTATATTATGGTCACAATATGGTCATAAAAATCTCATCTTTTTTTAAAGTAAATCAGTGGACGACGGTATAGATCACAAATGCTCCTTTAAACACTTGAAAAATGCTCCAAGCATCTCAGGGAGTATAACTAGAGTTGAAATCACCTATAATCTATAAAATTCAATCTTTCCTCTTCAAAAGAATGGGTATATATTATAGAGTTCAAATTGCTCAAATGGGTCATCCAAGATCTGTGACATATGACAGATTTCATGCGAAAGTCACCATGATTCAAATGTCATGCTGTAGAGTATTGGACCGCACACCTGTATTTAACATGCACGAGAGAATATTTATCTTTACTGCAAACACGCAAACATCAGATATCACTAGTTCTAATCAAAATCCTTTCAAGACATTTTAAGTTCAGACTTGCATTCCCACCAAACAACTTAGCTTCCAACTTCCTTAATTGATAATCACTAATGAAGTATTAGATGTACACACATGAAATGCGGGACTGTCAGTTACCATAGTAACCATGATCATGGCTAAGATTGTTGATCACTATGCCATTCCTTACCTTCTCAAAATAACACTGTGCAACACAATTTGCTGTATTGCACATGGAAGATACCTTAAGGAGCAGTGCATATTGCAAATTAACCAAATGGTCAAATACATAATTGTCTCTACCAATATCTCTATTTGTACAATTTTTTCTTTTAAAATACAGAAATTGCCATTTTTATTTCAAATTTCTGGGCTTCTTTGAAAGGCAGGCAACTGTATACCTTTGCGATATATGATACAAAACTTTGTGCTTAAGCATGACATTTGCTCAGCTACTTTTAGCATAAGGCTATAGTAATGATAAGCACACTTCAGAAAATAAAGTTATAACATTTGAGTGATGATTTCAATGAATTTGTTTCTATTTTTAAGTTATAGAAGTAACAGATTTTTTTTACTCAGTTGTAAAGATGATAAACCAATCCCAAACAATATACGGCAACCAAAAAGACTGAAAACCATTGCATTTGAAATAAGTTCAATTTCTCGGATGAATTTTGACAGTTTTACAAAATGAGAGGTGTTCTGTGTTCATTTTTTGTGCAAGATTTCAAATTTCAAAAAGAATTACTTCATGAATACCTATCTGAAGGGTAAATTTTTGATGCTATCTTGACCAGCTTGTCAATCTTTGAGGATTTTTCAAATAACAGTCCATAAGAGAATTTAAGCAGAGGTATTTTTTGTGCATATTTTGAAATTTTAAAACCAACGTCGACAAAATGAGCACCCACCCTTTGAGCAACTTCTGCAGATGACATAATATTTTTAAAGTAATTTCATGCACTTTTATACATGAACACAAATTTTGAGTGAAAATTTTGTATGATTTTCTCACTAACTAATATATTCAACTAAATTTTTGTTTGTCATATTTGAGTACCTGAGATCATTTTTTTATTCTTTTATGTAGTCTACAGCATATTTATAAAGGCATGTTTCATGATAGAGGGGTCAAAATCTTCCCAGTTTTAAATCAAATTTGCAATTTAAAGCATCTAGTGCAACTTTGGAGGCATTTCACCTGTTTTAATTTTAGAATTTTGTGACAAGATACACTCCCACCCAAAAAAAAATGACACAATATTGTCCATCAACAAACATGATGATTGCTGACCTACTTTTTGTGAGAGGATTTGATTTTTTTTTGATAGATATGAATTAGTGACCGTACTGATTCATATCAAGCCAATTTTTAAACTCTCCTGTTTTACATATTTTTACACACAAAAAACCTTTTTTTTTATCAAATGTTACATTTGACGGACAAAAAATTGTGTCCATCAAAAAGTAAAACATTTACCCCTCATAAGGTCTCTTATCAGGAAAACTGCATCTTGCAGGCAACTCAAATTGTGGCCAGATTTTGCTTTTGTAAAATTGATCAGTTTTAATAAGTGAAAACATCTGACAGAGTGGTCACACAAAAATTGTATTAAAAAAATGTGTTTTTCAGATAAGGCCAAACTACTGGACACCTCTCTTGTGAAACATGCCTAAAGTTATGACATTTAACATTTTTTACTCGACTGTAATGTACACTGCTCCCATAACATTGTACAGATAGGTAAATAAATATTAACTTTTTACTAATCGTCACGTATGCAACTAACTCAAATGATAATTTCTGTCCCCAGAGCACTACCTGCCTGGCTATAATAGATTCGACCCATCGTGTCACCAGAGGAAAAGTTTTGGACAGCGTCAATTAGCTGGGAGAGGAGGCAGAATCTGCTCCTTCAAAATCGATATATCTTCATACAGTGATGTGGTCCGATTCACCTGTTTCATGAACGAACTAAAACTAAGACAATCTGGCCTTCCTTGTTTACATCATCTTTACATAGAGAGTGCAAAGTCTTTTGTGTTCCTTTGTATCCAAAACATGAGCACTCAAAAGTCAGTAACATTCAACTCAACTGTTGCATTGAATACCATTGAAGCAAATACAATTAGAATGTTTTGAGAGTTAATGTAGCTCTAATGCATTTAATGTTGACTTGAATGCTTTCAGGAAGCACAAAATTGATTTTTCTCTACTATCGGACTACATGTTTCAAGAGATTTAGCGAGGAATTCAATTTCCACCCACTGCACATCCCCCATTCAATGCCCATACCTTCGGAAAAGTATTAGAGGCGACACGATGGGTTGAATCTACTACGATTACATCATATATTCATATCAAGACTGAGTTGAAATGCAGCTTCCAAATACTTAAGTTCTAGCCCTCTTTAGCCCTACCACCATTCCTACCACATTACTGTTAATGTTTTTTTTATTAGTGTACTCGATTCCCATGCACCTCCTCAACAGCGTTCCCGCATTATTAGACCACGATCACCTTGGTTTAATAAAGATATTGATGATGCCAGACGTGAACGTAGAGGTTTAGAGAGAAAATGGGTAAAAACTAGAAATAGTGTCGATCTAGATGCATACAATGTACAATCAGCAGTGACTGGTAAACTCATTCATCATGCTAAGGAGGTTTATTACAGAGAACAATTAGAAAATGCTAACAACAAAACCATGTTTGCTACTCTGAATAAGCTTCTGAACCCCAAAACCAAACAACTTCCTAACTGTAATTCAGCTACTGAACTAAGTAGCTCATTTGCCAGGTTTTTCAGTGACAAGGTATACAAAATCAGACGGGACCTTGATAATTATCCAGGTCTAACTCGCATGAATGATCCAAGTGGGACAATACTTGATGAGACCGTTCCAATGCATGAGTTTAATCCAGTCACTTGTGGGCCATGTTAGGAGCGTCCGTATAATAGATACACGCGGCCCCGGATCAGCTTACACAGTTGAATAAATCCTGACACCACCACAAGCCATTACGAATGACTTGTGGACACGCTAAGAAGAAGATCCAGTCACTGTTAGACATGAACACCAATTTTGAGTGACAATTTGTATGATTTTTTCACTAACTAATATATTCAACTAAATTTTGTTTTGTCATATTGATCCACTGAGATCATTTTTTTATTCTTTTATGTAGTCTACAGCATATTTATAAAGGCATGGTTCATGATAGAGGGTCACAATCTTCCCAGTTTTTTAAATCAAATTTGCATTAAAGCATCTAGTGCAACTTTGGAGGCATTTCACCTGTTTTTAATTTATAGAATTTTTGTAAATCTTAAAAAAAGAAAAAAATGACACAATATTGTCCATCAACAACTGATGATTGTTACCTACTTTTTGTGAGAGGAATTGATTTTTTTTGTTGATAGATATGAATTAGTGACCGTACTGATTCATATCAAGCCATTTTAAAACTCTCCTGTTTTTACATATTTTTACACACAAAAAAACCTTTTTTTTTATCAATGTTACATTGAACGGACACACATGTGTCGCATGCAAAAGTAAAACATTTACCCCTCATAAGCTCTCTTATAGCTAAACTGCATCTTGCAGGCAAACTCAAATTGTGGCCAGATTTGCTTTGGTAAAATTGATCAGTTTTTTAATAGTGAACACTGACGATGGTCACAAAAATTGTATTAAAAATGTGTTTTTCAGATAAGGCCAAACTACTGGACCACCTCTCTTGTGAAACATGCCTAAAGTTATGACATTTAACATTTTCCTCGACTGTAATGTACACTGCTCCCTACCGTTTACAGATAGTAAATAAATATTAACTTTTAGTAATCTTCACGTATGCAACTAACTCCAATGATATTTCTGGTCCGCCAGAGCACTACTGCCTGGCTATAAGAATTCGACCCATCTGTCACCAGAGGAAAAGTTTTGGACAGCGTCAATTAGCTGGGAGAGGAGGCAGAATCTGCTGCTTCAAATCGATATATCTTCAACCGTGATGTGGTCCGATTCACCTGTTCATGAACAAAGCTAAGACAATCTGGCCTTCCTTGTTTACATCATCTTTACATAGAGATGCAAAGTCTTTTTGTGTTCCTTTGTATCCGAAAACATTGGCATCTCAAAAGTCCAGTACATTCAACTCAACTGTTGCATTGAAGACCATTTGAAGCAAATACAATTATCATGTTTGAGAGTTAATGTAGCTCTAATGCATTTATTTGACTTGAATCTTTCAGGAAGCACAAAATTGATTTTTCTCTCTATCGTACACATGTTTTCAAGAGATTTGCGAGGAATTCAATTTCCACCCACGGCACATTCCCATTCAATGCCCATACCTTTCGGAAAGTATTAGAGGCGACACGATGGTTTAATCTACTACGAATTAATCATATATTCATATCAAGACTGAGTTGAAATTCAGCTTCCAAAATACTTAATTTCAGCCCTCTTTAGCCTTTTATAACTACCACCATTCCTACCACATTACTGTTAAGGTTTTTTTTTATTAGTGTACTCCACTTCCCATGCACCTCTCAACAGCGTTCCCGCAATTATTAGACCACGATCACCTTGTTTAATAAGATATGATGATGCCAGACGTGAACGTAGTTTGAGAGAGAACATGGGTACAAACTAGAAATAGTTCGATCTAGATGCTACAATGTAACAATCAGCAGTGACTGGTAAACTCATTCATCATGCTAAGGAGTTATTACAGAGAACAATTATAAAATGCTAACAACACAACCATGTTTGCTACTCTGACTAAGCTTCTGAACCCACAACCAAACAACTTCCTAACTGTATTTCAGCTACTGAACTAAGTAGCTCATTTTTTGCCAATGTTTTTTTCAGTGACAAGGTATATAAAATCATACGGACCTTGATAATTATCCAGGTCTACCTCCCATGAATGATCCAATTGGGACAATACTTATGAGACCGTCCATGCATGATTTTAATCGCCACTTTGTGGCCATGTTTAGACGTCCGTATAATAGATACACGCGGCCCCGCGACAGCCTACACAGTGAATAAATCCTGACACCACCACAAGCCTTACAATTACTTTTTGACACGCTAAGAAGAAGATCCAGTCACTGTTGAAGAGGTCACCAAGGTGATATGTCACTCCATCCAAAATCCATGTTCCTTAGACACCAATCCATTGGTGTTACTTAATGTTGCAACTCTGGCTAAGCCATTAACACTGATCATTAACAAGTCTTCCGCCCTGTGTGTTTCCCACTAAGCCCGGGAAGCTGGCTGTGACAACCCATCTCAAAAGCCTTCCCTAGACAAAGAGGTGCTCAAAAACTATCGCCCCTGTGTCAAATTTAGCTGCGTGCTAGTTCATGGATAAAATAGTGAGTGCCCAGATAAAGAATCATCTTGTCTCAAATGATTTAAATGAGAAGTTTCAGTTAGCTTATAAAGACGCACAGCACCTGAAACGGCCTTCGCGTGTCCAGACCGGATATCCTCAATGCCATTCACAACAGTAGGCCGTTGCTATTGTGCTCTAATCTTCTGCAGCTTGTTTGATACTGTGATCAACCCATTCCTTTTTGGTAGTTTACGTGATACTTTCAAAATTCAGTACTGCCTTACAGTGGATCCGGTCTTACCTGCAGAACCGCTCTTTTCGTGTGCGCATTGGGATGCAATTCAACAAGCATCATCTCCCTTTCGGGCTTCCTCAGGGGTTCTGTGGTCGGGCCTCTCTTTTTCATAATGTACACATACGGGATCGCATCATCTCCGAGCACATTGCTTGATCGCACATGATATTGCTGATGATTTACAGCTCTATTTGACATTTGATCCTCAGATTGGATGGTGATGCCAAACATGCTGTCAAAAGACTCTCTCTTTGTATTGATGAAATCAGTGATTGGATGCGTTAACAAACTCAAACATTGAATGATGAAAAGACAGAATTTTTCATCGCATGTGTTCGATCCTATTACACAAATCTCTCAAAGATATTACCATCAGGGTTGGGACAGCGGATGTTCCCCTGGGGAGGAAGGGGGGGTCCCCCGGCAATTAGAAACCTTTGTGTCGTGTTTGATCAGATAATGTCCATGACTGAACATGTAAGGTCATCATACGTCTTTAACTTTCACCTTCGCATATTTAGCCGATCCGCCGCTTTATCACATTTGAGATTTTGTCATCATCTCGTCCGCTCACTAATTTTATCTCGCATTGACATGCCATTCACTTTTGTATGGAATGTCCGCCAGAGATCGGAGTAAACGTCAGATTTTGCATAATAGAGCAGCCAGGCTGTGGTGTTCAGATCTGATAAAAGGACACCAGCCACACCAACTCCTTAAAGAGCTCCCTTGGCTACCAATTAGTGAGCGCGTTGTCTTGAAGCTTATGGCCTTCTTACTTACAAGGGCATTTTCGGACAAAATTGCATCTTACTGTCCGAATACCTCTTGTTATTCTGGCGGCCAGGATTGCGTTCTGCGTGACCAAGACGCTCCTCACTGTTGCCCGCACCAAAAGGTCAGTGGGTGACAGAGTTTTCAGCAATGCGGCCCCTAGCTATGCGAACTCTTTGCCTACTCTGTCGCCACTCCAATCCATGTTACTTTAAGAAAGCTCTAAAATTTCATCTATTTCCTAGAGTTGATTGTGTGCTTAAATGTGTTTTGGTTATTGCCTCAATGTATTAATTATTGCTGATGTTTTTCTTTATTTTATAGTTTGATGTAAGTACTTTCTCATAATATACAACAGGTATTGTGAAAAGATGAAACCATGTTTTAGGCTATAGTAATTCTCTCTATTTTGTAAAGCGCTTTGACCTTGTTTTGAGAAAGCGCTATATCAATGCGTTTGTATGTATTGTAGTTTGTACTGTTGGCGGTAGTGATCATCGAGTTGGAAAAAAAGTCATTATTTTATCATCAAGGTTCCAAACACTTTGCAAGTACATGAAGATTTCATATTTAACAAACAACTAATCATTTTTGTCTAATTTTTAACCTCCAGTGTTCCACAAAAAAAAACAGTACTAAACATTTGGGTAGCTACAGGATAAATAGCTCTAATTACAAATTATTGATTCCACAACAAAGGTAAGATTAAACACTTCAGAAAAAAACAATGTTTTGTTTGTCTGGTATAGATTAATTAATGTGTTAATTTTTCTAATGCTTGGGAATTCTACATAAACAAGCTCCATGCACAGAAGGGTTTAAAAAAACATGCAATCACACCATGCCACACTTACCAACACACAGAAATAAAAAGTCGGCCAAAACGAAAGATGAAAAAAAGAATACGTCGGAGGAGTTGTACAACACACACACATCAATATAATATAAAGAGAAAAGAAATGCCAGAGATAAAAAAAAAAAGTAGGAAAATAATAGTTCATTCAGTTGCATTCACAGAATAGGAGATATGATGACGATGGGAGTTACATAGGGAAGTTTGCAGGATAGCAACATTTTCTTTTTAATACAGGATGGCTTTGATGGGATTTTTAACTAATATCTTTATAGCAATAATGAGGTAATTTATAATAACATTTATAATTAGCTTAAAATACTTTATAGTAGTGTGTTGGCATGGGAGAGAGGCATGTATATCAAAAAATTAATACCTTTAATTTCTTTATTTGCATTACAGATTTGATTCTTGTTATCATGAGCGACTTCTAATTGAAAATGAATTGTAGCGAGTCTTGCACCTTTGATTGAATAGATATCCTTGAAATATTGATTTTACAAACATTCAGATGACCGATCACGGTTTTGGTGTTATAGGCAAATGTTAGTGACTAGTTTAAGGTGCATGCCTTTTAAGTGGCAATAGGTTCAACAGAATTTTCCCATAATTTGCAATCTCAAAATGTTGGTTGTTATCTTGTTGTTATATTGCAGATGTTCCTGAATCATTACACTCCTTCAATCACTAAAATACCTTAATCTTATTCACTTAACTGTTTCAAAAGATTTTTTTAATTTTGTGTTGGCAGGTTTTTTTTATTACATGCTCTCAAGTTTCTGCTGGCTGCTTCTATGAAAATTTAATGTGTTTACATGGATCAATCTCATCAGAGTAACAGAGTTCTGAGTCCACCCTACAATCATTTGCCGACATTTTGACACACAATAGTGATGAACTGAAGAAACTTGCTTACTATGCTCTAGCATTTCAATTCAAGTAATGGTTGTTAGTCCATTCAATGAAGAACTCTGTCACCTGTCAGAATGTTAATAATTTCATGTGCTGTATTATGAAAGTGTGGCAAGGGAAACAATCCTTTTGTAACACTCAGCTGTTTGTGAACGGTCAAGGCAAAAAAAACCAAAACAAACCAAATGAAAATAACATGTTAAAACAAAAAAATTTCTTTCAAACAAAAATTGCACACAGGATGAAAAGCGGTGGATCAAGCCAGGACAACAAGTCAAAATGCAATTAAAATATCCTAACTGCCCTGTTAGCGCATGATGGTTACAACAGCATGCATACAACTGCTGGCCACGTCAACTTTGAATGAAAAAAATAAAAACATAAGGATTAGGGTGCTAAGTGGAGATGCGATTACCTTTCTTCCATCTCGAGACGCTCGTTGAGTCGGACAATGGGGCATCTCGAGCCAGCTTGGAGGAGACAAAACAAACACAACTTGAAAATCAGCCATGCAACTTACGCTTTGAAATCTTAACAAAATGCCTGTCTGTATCTGGATCCTATGCGCAATCATTTCTTCTATGTTGGAACATGGTAAGTTGCTGGTCAAGGAACCTTGAATACTATTCTATCGCTATCTTGCAGTTCTGTTCAGGGCGTAGCAAGCCTCTACCATAAACATTAATCGTTTCAAGTAAGCACATAACATACTGTTTATGAACATTTTAACAGCTCAAGGCCTATGGACACGTCCACACAATGCTACACCACCGACCATGTCTTTCTCATATCACTAACCTACAACTAGCAATTAGTATTCACTGGGGGAAATGACTATGGTTGAAAACCTTTAAAAACACACGGCAGGATTAATTCCATCATGCGTAACTGATTACAGGGATTTTATCAAAGAAATGCAGTACCACGCGGTATTACTGAAACATCACTTTTCCCTGTTTCTATCTTAAAAACAGTGAATTTATCTCAAATCAAAATCTCGGTTAAGAGTTTACTCAAAGATTGTGGTCGTAACGAGGTATGAAAGTTACAAATGCGTTAAAGAATAACAGCAAAAATATTCTAATCAAAATATCTGAACCGAAAACTACTAAGAGCATAAAAACAAATACCTAGTGCATTTTAAGCGTTGATAACAGCTTGCCTGAAACTTAACCTGACTCAACAATTTATCAGGAATTTAACTTTAGTGACATTATCTTGGCCTATTACAAACTATTGACCATTTCAAAACACAATGCAGCATCATAACGTAACATAACAGTCTGCTTTTTGCTCGGGTATAATCCACATCATTTTGCCAGCACTTTCATCATCATAATCATCACACCAAATAATGTACATTTCAACAGATTTGCGAAAGCACGAAACCTATACCTTTTTTCCTCCCTGCGTGAATCGCATACCCTGTATGCCAGATAACACTCGAAGATGGCCCCGATGTGATCTTGGTCCCCGACGCTTCCTGCCTTCATCTGTAAAACACATTTATTGGGCGCATTTTAGTGTTGGAGCATTATTTAAACCACTAACCTACCAACATAATACTGGCCCTGGGTTTATCTCATACTAACCTGGCTTAAGAAGAGAATGACTTTAATGCATCCCAAATCATGAGAAAATTGTTAAGAGCAAAGTTAAAGGGATAGCGGATTTGCTGAACTGAAACATAAAAATCATCAAAATTCGCATTTGGTATTTTTGTTACTGGCACAGATGTGCTAACATAACCCTGCAAGGGTTGGGGCGTGAAATCTGTTTAATTAAAGATACGCCAGTAATTTTTATAATGATTCTGTAATTCGTTACAAAATTCCGACTTGAGAGTTGAGATAAAAACTTTCTTTCTGTGTGAATCCCAGATTTATCAGCACAATATTTGTGTACCATGACCTGTACAGTTTGACCTCAAAACAACTATTTTTGAATCCTTTGTTTACTCTGTACTGGTGTAACCACAATCCGCTGTTTTGTATAGATTTTGTTGAGACGTCATCGCTGTATCTCATTGTGGGAGTGGTAATGAAAAAATTTCCTGAAATACTTCAAATTTTTTCACTATTCTATTTAGTGTTTTGTTCCTATTTAAAGTAGTTATAATGGAATTGTAACATAGTTATCTTGATTTTAACTAAAAATGCATTTCCACTTTTTATTTCTTGAATTTATCGCTGCTTATCCCTTTAACAGGTGAGTGTTGTTAAAACGTGTCTTTTCCCACAATAAGGTGAAACATCATCACCAAGAAAGCATGCTTTTATATCAGTTTGCTGCAATGTTACCCATTCTGCTAGAAACCAGGACCATATTACTGGCAGCTACATGAAATTTGAGAAAGTCTGAATGTGGGCACACAATCTAATCCACTTAGGCTAAAAGAGGCACTTTCAAAAATTGAGCTAGCATCATTATCACTTGCTCTGTACAATTGAACTCCCTCACATCCCTAGCATAAGCTGTTTAAGAGATGAACTTTTGCAATGTAAAATTTCTTAAGTATTTTATTGCTCTTTATTTACTTGTCCTCTCATTTGACTTTTGGCACAGTCATCAGATCACACATAAATGCTCCAAAACAAGTTAGAAATCACACAACATCTTTTTTTAATCTTATAAAATTTATCCCAAAACTTTAATAATGACAACATCTCATAAAAAGATAACCTCTTGTCAGCCAGGGTAATTTTGAGTTACAGAGAGCAAAGTCTGTACCCCCTCTGCCATTCCACTAAAAGGGGAAAAAAGGTCTGCATTTTTTGCCAATTTTGTTTTATTAAAAAGGTCCAAACTTTTTAGAGAATTGACAAGAATCCACTTTTGGGATGAGATGTTCAAAACGTCCAAAAAAAATGACAATTTTAGGGGGATTAGGTCCACTTTTTTTAAGTTTTGCTCCCCCGAAATAAAAACCGTGCCAAATTTGGTAAACCAAGCTTAAGAAAATCAGTCTGGCGGTTGATTGTCAGATTTTGCAAAGAAAATGTTCCTCTAACGCTCCCTTATGTGAACATTCATTTTGCATTTGTTACTTTACCTTATACAAATATATACACTCCCTTTATCAACTTATAAAAAAATATGTTTATTGTGAGATGTCTAGCAACCAATGTTTTTGTTTATTAATTGACAGCCAAATCCCCTTTTTTCCCTCAAATTTGGTGATCCATTAAGCTACGATCATGGCGTTTCTTTTAATAACACCGACTCTTTCTTCTCCATCTTAGGTCACTTAAAATGATACATTACATATACTCAGATTTAAATGTGACCAAAGATTTAACCTTAAAGCATTTTCTATAAATACACAATGAATTACTTTTCAGAAGCGTTTGTGTGAGTATTTTTTGTACCAATTGAATGTATATACAAACAACTGTGCCAATATGATATGTACCTTGAAGTTTAATTTCCATTTATAACGATATCATCAGTGATGCATGGTCAATGACAAAATGCTAAAAGCATGTAAGAAGCCAAGAATTGTTTTTGCTCAGTTTCTAAATTACATGTACTATTTTTTGCAATCTTTCATATGTGTAAATGAGCTAACATTCCAATCGTCAGCAGAAATGACCCAACTGTTAAGACTGCACTGCGAAAGAATTGATCAATCTATTCCTTTCAAATCTTGAGACACAGAAAACATACTAGTTGAACAAATGAATTAAAATATCCCTGAATTTTTACTAAGTAAGGAAAAAAATTAAACAACCTTAAAAAATTCATTTACAGACTATGGCCCTTTAAAACATACAACCAAACCTGTACACACATATCGCATCAAAGGTATGGGAAGGCAAGCAACGTTTTCATCTGTTTGTCTTTTTATGTTCTATCAACCATGGCCTGCACTATTGCCTGTCTATCAGCCGCGTGGGATCAAAGTTCAAGTGCACATTTCACAATGCTTGTATTTGTTCAATGTGTGTATGTTTTCACCTTATATAGGTATAGATAGGTGTGTGTGTGTGTGTGTGTATGTATGTGTGTGTAGTGTATGGTGTATGTACTCAGGTGTGCATATGCACATTTTGTACTGATTTCAACAAGCCACCCTGACCTCTTATGTGAATATTCAACATATCACCGTAGGCTATCACATGCTAATATAACAATGAACAAATTTAAAACACTACAATTTTTATGAAAATTCCTCGTCTGGGTATGAGCTTGTTCACACAGCCAAGTGATCAATGTGTAATGAGCCATAATGAGTGCATTCATGTTGTGCACACTCATATACTGCTGTTATTGACATGTTGCATATTATTAAAAAATTGAATGATTTTGTGACTTGTTTGAAAATAAAAGATTTATAAGTCTTATTCAGCGATATTCTTTTGTGTTCCTCCTAACGGTCCGTTCATAGTTAACTACATCTGCGTTGCGATGAGTTGCGGTGCCAGAAAATTGCAGTCTCTTCCCAGAATACTGCACTGTGATACCGCAATGAAGGTAAATTCATTTGAATTGGATTTGCGATGCATTGCGGTATCGCGGCATGAAAGCGATGATTATATCGGCACCTCGACTCACCCCAACGCAAATGTGGTAAGTATGAATGGACCTTAACTCTGTAAATCTGCGTACTTGTGTTTCACTGATTAAATAGAGAAAATCAATACCGAAACAATTTCTGGATATTTTAGGCCTAAGAAAAAAATGTGTCACATACAGTTGGCCAAAAAGCTACCTGTGTGTGTGTTTTTTTTAATGAACAATGCGCTTCATGGAGCGGAAATTTTATAGTTGTGTTTTAGGCCCACTCGTTTGCCATTTTGCAGCCATTTAAAAATTTGTTCTGACAAAGAAAGTGTCAAAAATTGGACTCATCACATAAGGTTATGCATCAAAAGTGACTCCACATGCTTATGAGCATGGGTGTGTGGGACAAACATATTTTTACTGGCTTTATATTTTATAAACTTCATCTTCTATAGAAGTAACCTCACACATCAACATCAGCATCTATGTAATCTCAACATTTGTGGGTCTATCCCCCTAGTCCAAAGTACACCTCAAATAGTTTCACTTTGATCAAATTACAATCATTCACCCTCAACTGAACAATGACCATCAGGGGGTAATATATCTCCATTTAGTAAATGTGTGGTTTTAACTCCATACACACCGAACTCAGGAGAGATAAATGGCTCACAAACCCAAGAGAGCAACGGGGATTTGAGAGCAATTGGTCTATTACACACCAGTAAGTTAAATGAAGTTGCTTCCATGCCAGCCCTTTCACAAATTCTACAATACGTAAGTTCTTTGACCTGGCCATGAACAATAGGTAGTATTGTAAGGCCCAACACTTTGTATGTTTACTATTGTGTGCTGTCAAATGCTGTTATCCTAATCTCCCTACATGTATAGAGCGTGAACGAACTTTGACCTCACCTGGATATTAACAGGTAGTGTAAGTTGTCCCAAATTTTGGGGGGCTTTGGGGTTTGCTACCATCCACCATTATTAATAAATTTCCCTTTAACTACTACCCATTGTTGCTCATTCTGCAAGGTATATTTTCTAAAACGCAACACTAATAATAATAATACAATTTGCATTTTTCCTTTCAAGAATTAAAGGTATATTATCAACATCTGGTGTGTGGGAACGTTGTGCCAAGACATGTTCGAGCAATAATTAATTAAAGTGGGTTGAGCTTGTCAAGTGAGAAAAACAATTTCTGCTGTAGCTGGCATACACATTGATCTTGATCATGTCAAAGTCATTTACACTTAGCAACACTTGAGTGGTACGTGTAAGAGACTTTGGCGACACTATCCCGCCGAGAAGTCCCTTTGCTCCATATCCCATGCATGACACGATCAGGGACTTAATATAATGTGTTGTTTTCTAATAAATATAATTTGCAACCTACCAGCTTTTAGTCCGCAAGATAATTAATCTCATTGTTGTATTAATGGTTATATTATCACATAATCAGTTGACAGTATTGAAGCACTGATAGCATGTGCAAGTATTCAAGTACTGAGCTCATTTAAATTCAGCACCAAATTATTCTTTGAAAAGAGAACCACTTAAGGTGAGTGGCATTTTAAAACTAAATCCTTCCATAAATCATGAAGACCCATTTCACTACTAAATTTCACTGCCATCTAAATCAAATCTGATTTTTCCTTAACCCACTCTCCATTCTATCTATATCGCTCACCAGAGAGTTTATTGAGTCAATCCCACCATGCAACAGTTTTGGGAAATTTTACCTCAATAGGGTCATGTGATCCCACAAAAATCCTATTCTGAACACATAAAAACCCTGACTTTTATGCTCATTTTAGCCCACAAAGCATTAGTACTTAGGGATTTTTTAGCATGATCATGAAATGTCTTGTGGTTCTTAAACTTTTCAAACACTTTTTATCCCTAAGTACTGACATGTGTTTAGTACAGTACAGCAGAGGCACATTGCTATGCATTATGGGATTGATTCAAAACACCCTCTGATCGCTCACATTCACTTTGACACTAGCGCCGACTAATTTGGTTCAACTTCAATGACATCACATCCCCCTCTCCTTACAAAATGATAATCCCATCGTATTCTAACCAATAACAATAATACTATTATTTAAACAGCTAAGTATTACTGTTACCCTTTCTTTCCCCCCTCCCCTTGTTTTTCTTGGCTCTTCTGAAGTATCCCCCCTTTAAGAAGATCTTCCATTTGCATGCTTACCTCTTTTTGTTTCTTCTTATATTCCTTAGGATCTTCACCAGTGTTGGGCATGTTAAATTGAGTTGGCTCTACCTTGACTCCTTGACCTGCTGTCGTCTCTTCTGATTCATGCACCCACTAAAAAGTTTCAATGAAACAAATTTCAGATTAGTTCTTTATACACAAGACTTAAAGCAGCACTGGCATATTTTCAGAAAATATGAAATTCCTTCAATTTGCTCGCAAATGATAGTCCAGGCCATTGGAAGAATAGAGATATATTTTACACACAAGAATAACATACCCAAAAACAGATAGGGGACATTAATAAGAGGCTTAAGACATCCAGGTAATTTGTAAGCTAACTTTTAAGGTTGCCGTACTTTAATCAACAAATGTGTCTATTACATGAATATCATAGACTCGTACTCATTGATATTTAAACCAAAAAAGTCACAGACCTTTCAAACAACGTACATGCCGTGAGAATCAACTCTGGTGTGTGTTTTCTTGTGTTAAACGCCATTTCCTCGTCATTTGCTGAATTAATGTCACCGGAGTCAATTATAAAATTGTTCCGTTTACCCATAAATGCACTGCTTTGGGCTTAATAATTTCAGGTGAGGGCTAATGTTTATAAAAGCTTTACAACCATGCAAAAATATCAATCTAGAGATGCACTATTTTTTAAATGTGCCAGTGTCTCTTTAATGTGCTTATTTGAATGATCCTATATAAGGTCTTTACTCTTCATCCCAGATGTAATCTCCTTTTTGTTTTT
This sequence comes from Ophioderma brevispina, assembly GCA_023653785.1. NCBI lineage: Eukaryota > Metazoa > Echinodermata > Ophiuroidea > Amphilepidida > Ophiodermatidae > Ophioderma > Ophioderma brevispina. The sequence goes on from JAMKCH010006143.1 coordinate 67,920, forward strand.
TTCATGAAAGAAAAAAGGAATATCTCAAATCTCAAGAAATTTGGTGGTTAATGACTTAAAATTGTCTGAGTATTGAAAAATGGTATTGAACATTGGCCATGCATTATTTACACAAATTGGTTAAACCTAACCAAGTAATGACTCTGTAGAATACATTCAATATTTTTTTACCATTTTAATCCATTTTTTAAAAAAAATATTCTGAACACTATGAAAATCTTGTCCCAAAGGTGAAAGGAAGAGAGCACACTGCCAGTAAACGAGTGCAATCTTGTACGTACTAATGGAGGCACTTACCTATCTACTACCGAGAAAACTAGTGTCATTACACTTTTAAGGGGATTGTGGTTAGAATGGGGCCAGTCAATGCAGAGGAAACAGTGTGTGCATGGAATTTCATTAAAACCATGTTAACCCAGAAATAATGTCAGTACAAGACTTCCTCAAGATGCAATTATCTATGCAGCTAGCATGCTGCAATGCCATGGCAAAAGGGGGCATCTTATTAGGGAAGAAAATGTGAGAAATGATAGGAAGAGGCATAGCAAAAGAGCCGTCGTGAGACAAATAATGAGCCATGAAGAAGAAGATCGATATCAGTGAAATTTGTAGTGATTTGACACTGCATGTTGTTATGGCTTCATGCTATCCTTGGATAGCATGTGTTGTCCAGTGGAAAACAGCAGGACTATTAGACCAGTGAAGTTGCGAGTTCAAACCTGCCTAGCAACGTGATTGTGTCTTAGGTGAGACACTATTTCACTTGTCTCACTTCACCTGGTGTAAATGGGGTGTTGTACGGGTAGTCAATTAGTCAGTAATGTTTTCAGTAAGAGCTTCAAACTTCAAGTATACTTGTTGATTGCCACAAACCATATGATGCGCCATGAGAAATCATAAAAATTGCATAGAGAAGTAGGAACTCATAAATACACCTTCAGACTGGAAAACCACTGCAAACATGACCTTACACCTGTCAAGATGCAAATAGTTCAAGAGGAAGCATGAAGCAAATCGTGATTCTCAACTTAGTGTAGTTTTGGTTATTCATCTCCACTAGTATCTCAGTAACTCTACTTATGTATGTGTTGGTGTGTTCACACCTTGTCTTTTTCTTCCTGCTTCTTTGCGGTTCACCAGCTTCATTGGCGACTGATATTTGCTGCCCTCTATGTCATTCGTAATGATGTATGTGACCGAGGATGCGCAGGTGGAATAGCTACATCGCTCTTGGGTTTAGGGTCTGATCTGACCAAAGGTTGGTGGGATAATAGCAGGTCTGTGTCCCTGTAAGCAGCAGAATAAAATGTGATTTTAGGAAATCTACAGGGTAAAAATGTATGACAATTGTTATAATATTGATAATTTTACTGCTCTTTCAAGTACCAAGTGGATTGAACTGAATTGCGTTTGATTTACAACGACATGAACAACTCAGTGCTTGCATGTCTTGCTGAGTTAGGTCTATGCCCATCCTAACTGGTCCTAAACTAACCTCATGAAATACGACCCGTCAATTGGTCAAAATGGAACTGATGTGATTTTTTCTCAGCCAATCAGCAACATGCTAAGAATGGTGGTAGGGCTGAAGAGGGATAGAGTAAATATTAGGAAGCTTCATTTCAACTGGTTATGAAATACATATATGATTTATTGCCAATCAGAAATGCTGTAGAGAGCAGGCATGCTCAAGGAGCTAAAATAATCTATATTTTGACATATGAACAATCCAAATGAACATAACGAAATTTTACATCTCGTTAAGTTAAACTTCAAATAAGACACTGTGTGCATGGAAAGGAACAGTGCTTATATAGACAGTAGCATAAATCTTCCCTACAATGTCAAGTTACCAATGGTAATTATCACATGATTTCTACTCTTTAAAGAGTGATTAGATAACCCAATTTGCTTTCAATGCTATGTGTCAATCACAACAGACACATGCCATGATTACATAAGTGTAGTTTTGTTCAAGTTCAATTTTTCACGTTCAGTTCAATTTTATTTAGCAAATATACAAAAAAAATACATAAGGAAACATTATATATTACAAGCATGTGCTAGGACTAACGATAGACAACCCCGGAAGGCTTATTTACGTCGGTAGCCCTTTTAAACGAAATTATATAATATGTACAAGAAAAGTTGATAAATCATATATTAAGTACTATATATATGCATCGATAAGGGCGAAAATAGCATACATCATCCGTACTCGCCACGCATCACGAACTATAATTATCAAGAGAAAAGTGCACGGTAATATGGGGCGGGAGCGGACGGTATAATTGCAAACCATCCCCGAGTAAGCAATGAACAATATAATAGAGAAACATAATTTGATGGGAAGCATGCACATAAAAAAAAATAATTACACGATATGATATTGTGAGATATAAATAGTATTGAAACCATAAAAAAAACTAAAAGACAACAGCACCAACAAAAAAAGTTGAAAGAAACGAAAGAAGGTGATATAAGAATTCTGATACTCAAAGAGATATTGCTCAACGAGGGAACTGCAATGGGATATGAGAGTAAACGAAAAGAAGAAAAGGATGTGAGGGTGAAATAGAGAGAGGAGGACGAAAGTTGAGGGTGACAAGTGGGATTTGCAGGAAGTGAAGGATATATCTTATTAAAAGGTCAATGAGGTATGTTCAATAAGCAAGGCATAGGTGTTCCTATCATAAATTTATGTATCAAGCCATTATGGTAACCATCTGCCAACTGAAAATGAATCTGCAACTGGGATGGGAAAGTTGATGGCCCATTCTAATTTATCCAAACTATTTTTCCCCCCGACAGCTGAAGAGCCAATGAAATTTCCAATAGAGAAAAGAGATAATTTCAGGAACACCAATTGACAAGTAGCAATACATCCGGGAATTTTGCAAATTAACTAAATGAATGAAGAGCACAAGAAATAGAAGTTTCTCATTTAGCCAACTTGATTCAATGCTTGATTAGATCAAAACGGAGTAATTATCAAGTATCCTAAACTCAATATAGTGGTATACAATAGATCCAATACTTATCTACCCATGGAAAAGTTGGTTATGAAATCTGCAACTACATTAAGAGCAGCTGATGGACCATAAACAGGGGTGTGAGAGGCCACAGACAAAAAATGAGGAAAATTTTAAAATTAATTATACATACCATTTATACCATTTTTTAGCAATGTTAGGGTGAAAATAGCTTTCACAATATGTCGCATATCACTTGGCCCAACCATACCATAAACCTTTTCGCATCTATTCAAGGATGCAAGCAGAGCGGGATCAGCGCTTCCCTATCAGCAAACATTACAGCGAGAGATAACCATCGCAGCCAGGGATAAGCTTCCCAAAATTCGCATGGGGTTAACGGGAACAACCAAGTGGGTAATTTCTTGTTCAGAGAAATTACAAGATAGTGAATCTCACAGGGCTCGAACGCACTCCTATACGCATGGATGAGGATACATGGGTCGACGTTACCTGAGTGAAGGCTATCTGTCGCTAACACGTAACATTTGGTAAATTGCCCAAATAGGCTGAAAATACGAACAAACTGAAATTTGGCATATTTTTTCATTGGAAAGAGGAAAGGGAAATCAGTGAAAGAAAAGATAACTCTCACACCCCTGCATCAATTAGATCCTTTTTATCAAAAAGACCCTAAACTAGTAAATCATAGGAGGGTGAAATTCTGGAAAACCGCTCCAACAGGATCGACTAAAAGGGTCTTCTGTGTTTGATTGTGACTATGATCTCACCTGAGGTACACGGTATTCACCAAAAAATAGGATGAATACTTAATTAGTGATCGTAGCATTGCAAAATAATTTGCCGCTGAAAGTATGTAAACAAAATACAGGGCCAGAGGGTTGTTGCAAGTGTGCGCATACAGTCACAAGTCATAACCATTACTGAGAAAAATTGCAGTCACCTAACTAGCACATATCTATGGCTTCTCTTGGTAATAGCGCTGTTATATTAATACAGAGGTTGCCTGTTCGAGTCCGGCCAAGCCCGCATGGGTTTTTTCAACACTTGGCGTGCGCTGGCCTTCTCCAGGGAAAGATTAATAAATATTTATCAAGCATATAGTTCATTTTCTGGTCAAAATCCAGTAGAGTAAACCCTCTTTTGGTGGCAGGATGGAGGTAATACACAATTAAAATGAGTAAGGTTTCTCACAAAGATTGAAAAAGAAATGAGATGGTTTTAAGAGGTGGTCTAGCAGAGTAGATTTGATTACACAATGCATATTGACCAAAGACAATATGGAATACCATAATTAAGTAGGTACTACCACCAAGGGATACAACTGTGTAACATTTTATTTAATACAAGTGGATTAGTAGATTTGCCTACACTCTTCAAAAAATTATTTTGGAATTGCTAATTTGAATGATTAGGAGATAAATTCTTGGCCGATAGTGTGATTTTGAGAAGCAGATAATGAATTCCACACCAAAATCACAAACCATTCCAAACCAAACCTTGTGCTACTGTTAAGCATCTATAAAGCACCATCTTTACTGTCCAAACTTGTATCCCTTTATCTAAAGATGCACCATTTTCACTACCTTGATGATTTCGTTTTACCTTGATGATTTGCTTCTAGATAGTTAATATTCATTTAGGCAATTAAATGCTATGAATCATCCTTACTCTCACCTGTGAAATTAAACTGAGATTCTATTATAGAACTTGCTTTTATCACTGCTTATTAAAATGATCTCAATAGATCTACCTATCGCATATAGTGAGCAATGAATACCGCATCCAACTTACCATGTTATCAAGTTGTCTCATCATGGCCTCAAATTCAATTTCTCCCACTTTCCATTTGCGTCCGGATCCTTGGGTGACACCGCCGCCGCCTTGATTCACAACTTTCTGTACTTCTTCTTTGATTTCATCTGATACTAGGATGATGTTGTCAAGGCCACATGCCAAGGATTTCACCTGAATGATCACAAGAACATATATTTTTCAATTCATAAAATGCAATGACACAAATTTTTGGCAATATCCATGAAGCAGAATTCCAACACCTGTTCCTCATTCTTTCACCAGTAACAACTAAACAACCAACCAACCAAATTCGTTCGTTCGTTCGTGCAAGTCCAAAATCACAGTGGAAGATCCGTCTTTAACCAGCTGATAGTTTCATCATCCAGGTTGATCAGGCCTGGAATTCCTCTTGGGGACTTGTAGACCTCACAGTCATCTATGATGTGGCTAATGGTTTGTGGCTCTCCACAATCGCAGTCTGGTGAAGGTTCTACTCCGATCTTGTGAAGGAAGTTCTTTGTACGACCAACGCCAGTTCTGAGTCTGTTGAGGTTGACCCATGCTTTCCTATCAAGGTCACAGCCTTTGGGCTTGCTAGCCAAATTAAAGATGCAGAACAAAAATAGATTTTGTCGTTTCTCAGCTTTTGCACTCAAAGAATATCTGTGTGTCACCAATCAGAACAAATATGCAAATGAGCTCATTACTATGCATGTTTACCGTCAACACTTTGCATAGGCAATACTTGCGTCCACCTCTACCCATGTGCTAAGTGTCATCAAATTCGGACTTTACGTTATGGCCAAGGTTTACCTTTTTTCAAAATTTTGACCAGAGACAAACATACATCACACATTACATTCTACATCTTACAGTCAGCGTACAATCGAATGCTATGTGTACTTCCCAGCTACATCACCAACTTGTAATCTAGGTTAAAATTAATTTCTTTGGTCCTCAACCATTCTATTCAATTTTAAGTTTTGAAAGGAAAATTCTACCCTACTGTCTGCAAGGCATGGTAAGCTCTGTTTCACCTCATCATGGCACTAGAGTGGACGTGCAGGTGCTAGCACCGCATCCCAAGTGCGGGCTAAATTACAAGCGCGAAAAAAGACGGCAACACAAAATGCATCCATAACTGCTGCATGTCAGTCTTAATTCTGCAATTTCTCACTGTCATGATGAGGTGAAAGTATAGTTAAGTGGATAGATTCTTGGACTCATGATATCAAGGTTGTTTGTTCAAACCCTGTCGAAGCCATCTTGGGTCATGGGTAAAACACTTTACTTTGCTACCCTCTCCCTTTTTACCTTATTGTCTGCAGACGGACAGTTCCCCAGTTGAGTTCTTTACTTTTTTAGTAGCCATCAGCATCAGATAAGCAGGTGCAATGGGTTTTAATAATTAAGCAGCATGACAATCCATAATTAGGTCACTGTGCAAGAGGTGTAGCAAATTCACTTGTCACATCACTTGTGTGTATTTTTAGCTAGTGGATGCGTGGAGCCTGGTACTGTCCCACTCTTTTCAAGATAGGCTAGTTTTACAAATAGATTGCCCAAGTTCTTAAAGCTGATTTTCTTTATTCCGAGCATTCCTTGTTGGCTCTTAGATGAATGCATATCCTCAAAATAAGCTTAATCCCAAATTTTCATTTGATTCGGATGCTGCATTTCTGTGTTATGAACGCATGTTCATTTTGCATTACTTCATAAAGCTCCTATACATTTATGCATTGTAATTATTGTCTGGCCTCTTCCAACAGAAAATTAAATTGGACAAAATGCACCTTTAACATGCTCTTTCACTAAAGTTAAACTTTCTTTAAGTGTAACAATCGTGGATATTGACTGGGGAGAGACTGATAGAAATGCCCTCTCATTTGAATGGAGAGGGACAACACATCAAATCCCCCATCCCCATACCTTTTGTATGTGTGTATATAATAAATAACAAAAATTTTGTGGTACCTAATTAAGACGGCACCACAAACTGTGACTTACAGGGTGCAATCATTGCCTACAACCACTTCACCAAAATACAAATTTACCTGAATCTCACAGGCTTGGATAACATTATATGCGTAGTGATAAGCTTCTTCTATCGTTTCTCCCAAGGCAACAATGCCATGGTTACGTAAGAACAACACTTTGTTGTGAGGGCCCAATGCCCTGATGATTTCATCTTTCTGTGCCTCATCGACGAGAATGCCTCTGTAGTCGTAGTAGGAAACGTTGCCGACTATTAGCGATTCTTGTGATATGGGCAGCAGTCCGCATTTCATGGTTGAAACCTGCAAGAAAACAACAAACCAACAGTAAATTAGTAACAGTAAATTAAACAGGGAGAGCGTGGCCTAGCGGTTAGGGTGCTTGCCTGTGGTGCAAATTTACCAAAAAATCCCGGGTTCGAATCCCGGTGGGGTCACTTGCTGGGATTTATTTGGGTGCTCAACTCTGGATTTAATCTGTATACGAGCTATTGATTAAATACAGAATACCGCTCTCCTCCATGGTTCACTTGGAATTGGGCAAATGAATCATGAAAGCATCCCATCCTTCGGAGGGGATGTTAAGCCGTCGGTCCCGTGTACAGAGAGTCACAACTGTACATGTATATTGCAGTCAGTGTCAAATAAGAGTAGGGTGTAAACCCCTGACTGTTCCCAATCCGCCCAGTCTCAAAAAAGCGGGTCATGTTAGGAGCGTTCGTATCATGGATACACGCGGCCCCGGATCAAGTTAATCAGTTGAATAAATCCTGACACCACCACAAGCCATTACCGATGACTTGTGGATACGCAAGGAAGGAGGACAGTAAATTACATGTATGCTTTGCCCAGTGATGTGCTTCTGCTTTTTTGCTGATGATTTGCTTCTGCTGCCTTTTTGCAACTCAAAGATCAGCAAGCACATTTCTAGTCAGAAAGGTAGGCCGTAATCCAGCATGGAAATATGGTGGGGGTTCGTCCAAATTTTGATGTTTTTAACACTAAACAGATTGTATTTTTACTCAAATAGTGCAGTGTAATCATGGGCCTAGGAAGGCTTTCCCAATTGGAAATGTGTACTCAAGACTGCTGTCAAATATGCCATAATGCAGTACTCGGATGCAATGGTAATACATGCATTTTAAGTTATCAATTGAGGTATACAAATACATTTTTTTTAATTTATTTTTTTGTGGGGTAACATTTCAACAACAACTGCTGAGACTTGATAATACCTATTCACCCAAAGCATAGTCTACCCACTGTAGAATTTATTTCCTAAACAAATTGGTCATGGGCGCAGCCATTTTAAAGCGGGCATCCATTTCTTAGCTCTTCATTTGATTATAGAGGCGTAGCTTATTTTCTTATTCCATGCTTTATGTCAGGTATAAAAACACTAAAAACACTTCTGATCTGATTGGATTTGACATTCATAACATTTGTTTGTGCATGAAACACATTCTCTGAGAAGGTGGTGCTGGCGAGAAGGCGGTGCTGGCAATTTGTCAGCACCGCCTTCTCTTGCTACAGAGTGAACCGTATTTGTCGATTGATGCGCTGTGACCAGGTGACATAGCTCGCCGGTGGTTCTGAGGGGCAATTTCCTTGTAGGTGCAACAAATTGTCCCGATAACAAGCAAAAATGTGCCCGGTCGCAAGGCAAAAAAGAGTCTTGAAAAGGGGCTAATTTAAAATGAATATCTGAGTTTTTGTTTTATTCCATGATTTCCCCACAAAGAGGGGGAACTCCTGCACTCCCCCCCCCACCCCCACCTGGATATGCCACTGGCTGTGACACAAGGCTCTGATATTCCGTGTCTAGTGAATGGGAGGAGAAACCCATTATCGGAACCAGCAAACAGCATTGTCAGAGCACCGGTCAACTACTTTACTCTTTATTTGGACTTGCTCCACCAAACCAAACATCCCTTTCTTAAAGTATTAAAATATGAACCCAACATGAACTTACTGCAGCTGCTGCTGGAGTGTGTACATGCAGACACATTTGATATCTGGTCTAGCATTGTGGATAGCCGAGTGCAGAGTAAATCCGGCTAGATTGGCACTGTAGGTCGTCGTGCCAGCGTCAACTGTGTTGCCCAGTGTGTCCACCTTGACCAGCGATGATGCGCTGATTTCATGGTACATGAGCCCAAATGGATGATGAGGAATTGGGTCATTTCTGCTGATACCCTCACTGTAATAAAAAATAAAGATTATTTTATTCCATTAAATGTGTATTATACAATAGGGGATCCTAACATTTTTGTTAAAATTTTCTGTGAGATCAGAGAGGTTTAAGTCCGTTTAATTATTAAAAGTTTCAATCAGCTTCAATTTCCACAAGGTATGTTGCCATTCCAGGAAGGAGCTTCCCAAATTCCCCATTTTTTGAGCCATGAATTAAGGTAAGAATTGGTTAAGACTACACTCAAAACCTCATATCATAACACCTAAAGGATAATGAGAAATTGCAGAATCTGTAGTCTCTGGTGATAAAATATTACTAAATAACAAATACTTCTGAAAACAATCACTAAAAATTAACATTGCTTCATAACATGAACAAAGTCCACTCTCTTAAACATATTTGTTTCCTTTTGATTGGAACGATTTGTCATATCACAAAGGCAGACTAAATTTAGTCTGGACATGGTGCGTTGTATTCTAAAAAGATGGCACACATTTTTCTTAGATCCCAATTCATTCTATATGGAATGAGGAAAAAAGTAATTTTCGAACAAAAAACAATTCCTTTTACTTTCTTTGCATTTCATGGACTTATGAGGAAACATATCGCGTCACTAAGTGACAACTAAAATTGCACCAGTCCACCCTTAATTATGGCCATCACTAGCTCGCCAAAATAACTTGAAAGAAAATGGTTACCTTTTTGTAAATGACTCAAGAAATCTTGAAATTCATCATGCAAAAATCCCTGAAAATCACTAAATTTAGTAAAATATGATTAACTTTACTACCAATTGGCAACCTATTTTTGAAAAAAATCATGGACCACATTTTAAATTTGGGACCCATACGGCGTCTGGAAAGCGGCGAAACATCGAATTTACGTATGATGTTCACATTTTTCAAGAAATGTAAACAGGCTGGCAACCAAAAGATGACCGAAACCAGAAAATTTGCACAAAATCTAATCAGGTGGAGCTCCTCAGTCCGCTTCCTCCCACCAAGCTACATCATTATCGCCACAGAACTCCAGAAAAACTTGTACCACAAGCGTTGGGAAAAATTTCATAAATTATGCAAAATTAGATACTTAATTAGCATATTTTACACCCAAAATCTAATCAGCTTGAGAAACTCAATCAACCTACTTCTTTCCACCAAGTTACATCATCGTTAGCCCTTACGGAACTCAGAGAACTTGTACACAATGTTGACATTTTCTGTGCAAATTGACCTTTTTACTTACCTTTTTCCCCTACCCGACAGACACAGGGGAGGACCCGGGGGGATGAAATACATGATGAGTAGGGGATATCCCCTCCTTACAATATACCAAAAGTTGGGCACTCTAGCTCATCCAGAAATAAGATATCCCAAAGGTTCCGGGTTAACATTTTTATCACAGACATACGAACATACGGACATACAGACATACGACATACGGACACACGGCGGAGCCCATTTTATAGTCCACGCCCGACTTCGTTCGGCGGGGACAAAAAGGGTCCGATTGGTAGGGAATGACTAAAGCCACTTATTGTCAATAAGGCCTTTGGAAGTTCCATTATACTTCCCGTCTTATCCCAAGAAAGGTACAACAAGGGGGTAAATATATGAATATGGCAATGGTTATGAAATGGTAGTGATGTTATCACTTGGCAATTACACCATTCACACCATTGAAAGTATTAGTATATTGCAAAAGGTACATCCAAACCTCAGTGACAGAAAACAAGAGTAATACTTATGTCAGAATCACTGCGCAAACCATAGTGTCACAGACTTTCATTTTTTAAAAGCAGTTTTTGATAAGCAGTTGCTGGCTAATACATAATTTCACAGATGTTCAAGAAAGTAAAAATGGATAAGAAATCACACTTTGATCTGAAGGATGTGTCTGTAAGTTTGTCCAGTATAACTTTAGGCTTTAAAAAACAAACACAAAAATGTCCATTAACAGCAAAGGACAATTTAACAAAGTTACAGACAAAATTATTAACAGTGGTTGCAAAATAACAAAATTTCTCACAGCGAGTGCAGAGATCAAAGGAGGAACCACCCATCCAATGCGACAACCTTTTCCAGCAATTTATATTTGCATGGCACTGCGGTCGGTCAGATTGCACGGTGAGAATGCAAGTAGACGTGGACTGATGGATTTGATGGAAGGCCCTCAGATCTAGGATACAACGAAACCAATGTATCATTAAAATAATTCCTGTCATCGCGTCAACTTCAATGTGCACAGAACTACTATTGTTTATGGCAAAATCATACAGAATCTTTCACACGTGATAAGCGCCACTACCCCAAAGGCTTGGAAAACAACCCTCTCTATCTATAGGTTGTAAACGCATGATAAGATGAGAAAGATGTGTTCCATCGCTCTGTGGCTTAGGTGACATTATTATTTGATGTGATTGATGGCTGCTGATAGCATCCTGTGCATTTTAAAAATATTTGTTTCTTGAAAAGGATTTCCCTAATCAATACTTTTCACTTTATGTAGTTAATCTGTTTGACAGAAAGGATTTTTAAAACTAAATTCTCCCATCTCATAACAATTACGGTATTACTGTCAAGCTAAATAATAAATGCTGAAAAACATTCCCAAAATCTGAAAAAATGGTAGCTATCCCTTTTCCACTAAAAATTTAAAATTAGCCTGGAGGGGAAACTCTATCACATTTGTTAACCTGCAAGTACATTGCCTCAAAACATTTACTACCCTAATTGCAGAGCTTTTTTCTTACAGAAAAATTGCACACAGAACATTAGCAAATTGTCTATCCCAAATGGATGCTTTTTGCATAACAAAACAAATCTGTTTGTCGGATATTACTGAAGCAGGCCGCTGCCCTATCTAGACAGACTAAGTATATGCCACTCTCTATGACCTATCTTTTATGGATCACTATTACTGTGCTTCACCATCGCAGTTCAACAGTATGATTTCAGAAGCTTGCGTCAAAAACGAGGGTTTTTAGTCCAGATATTGTCACAACGTTTAAATTGACAGGTGTAGAAAGTAACTGCTGAAAATGCATAAAGAAGTTATTGCTTTACATATAATAATGTCAGGGGAAACTTTTCCCAGATAAAAACATGTCAAAAGGAATGTTGACCTGATCTATTATGGAAACTAACAAGCATCATATGTAAGAGAAGAAACCTTGGTAGTAAAGAATCATTTTAAAATAGAATTTGGTGGTTCTCGGCTTTCCCGCTTGTTATATTAAATAGATAATCTGTGGGCCGCTTGAAATGTTATGAACACACACACACCCACACACCCTCACACACACACATGCACAACCGAATACAAAGTGGTCTGCCAGCTATGTTGGCGGTCCACAACTTGGTCAAACCACCTATAATGTCAAGACGACAGCGAGTGATTGATCGCTTAGGAAGAACTCAGTAATCATAATTTAAAGGTAGGTGTCAAAAGGGTTTTTTTTCATGTCATGTATTTTGCAGGGAGACAAAAAAAAACACCCCCCCCCCACCTTTCCAAATTTGACCTGATTTTCTCCAAACTGATTGGCTAATTAGAACACAAAATGTGTAGGGCACATAAGCCCATGGATACAAACCAGTAGTGTGTTTAGCTAATCAAACCCACACGTGCGGTCTTAGACTCTCTAAAACGAACATTATCAGGTCTAGAGGTTACAGCGGTTATTGAGAAAAAGTATTCATGAGCTTTCTTTTGATACCAAAATCTACATTTTCTTACAAGGTTATAATGAAAGGAACACAAATGCTATCACAACGGGTCACCCCAACCTTTAAGTTGGTAAAACCAACTTGTCAACTTGGAGTATCAATTTGATGTTCCATAACAACAGCCAATTTTTTCCAGTCAGTTTACATACACTTACACAACATATGATCTGCCCTAAGAATTAAAGTTCTAGGGAATCTGTTAATGTGCAGTGTGGCTCACTAATTATGATATCACCTGAAATGGCTGTGTATCGCAATACCTTATCTGGCCGACTACACATTACGTAAGACCGTAAATGGTTCAGAAAGTTAAAATAGGTGCTTGCAGGCACAGCATCAATATCCTAATTATTTCCTCTAGCAAAGCAATATTTTGTGCCAAATTGGTTTTCAAATAAAATACATTACACATAGATCAAATGGTCTTAAATAGAGGTATAAAATATAACCTGAATTCAGGCAACATATGAAAATATGGGTATTGTGAAATCTATCTCCAAGTTCGGACATGTATTGCAACTACAGATCTGATGGCCTAAACATTGCCAATTGTAAACACCACAGCTTACCCTGCTTTTAGAGTAAGTTCACTTCCACAAGTCTACACTTGAAGGGCCATAGCAGGATCTTTGTTTGAAATTTAAATCAAAGGCAGTTGTGTGGTTGTTGTTTTACATCAAATCAAACATAGGTGATGTAATTTTCAGTCTAAATATAGATTTTAATAGGTTTTTATACAGTTGCCTAGAAATATAGCTTCCCTCACTTTATCACCCTTAGAGCTGCTGACTGGTGTGATTTTGGTCGGGAATTTGCAACTGAGGAGTCATAACCCTATTACCCATTTCTATGGTAGAAAAAGTACCCACTCTACGGCTTTTGTTGAAAATAATACCCAATTTAAAAATTTTCTGTGGCTTCACATCAAAATTATGAACTTTTAACAATGTTGAGGCATTTTGCTGGAAAATCATGGCGATGATTTCTCATGAAAAAATGGCCCATGTTTAACATCCGAGTACACCCTCCCCCTCCCCCCCCCCCCCTCCCCCGTCAGACTCATTCAGGTACTCAATTCATGCTAGAGGTTATTCCTCTTTTATCGATCGGCGATTTAGAGTGCTCAAACAACATGCTTACGGTACACAAAGAGCCGTGGTGTCGACTGCTAACCATGCACGCTAGAACGACCGTACAATTTTCGTTAGGCTGGAGAATATCTGACAAGTCAAACTATTCTGCCAATTTTACACTTCTGCATTTATGTTAAAAAGAAAGAAAGGGGAAAGGTATGACGGAAGCTTTAGTGGTATGGAGGAAACCAATCATTCCTTTTCAGGAAACAAATAAGTTGAGATTTACAAGCATAAACAACAATGATATTATTAGGCCTATGCGTTAACTTGGAGTTCCTTCTCCTGTAGCAACGGATGCAAAAAGTTCGTCTCCGTACTCTGGAAATTGGCGTAGAATGTATTATGCGGAAATATTTAAGTACACGCTTTTGAGCTACTTTGGGTCAACTGGTAATATTTAAAAATTAGGACCCACGACAAAATACAAATATCGGATGAAATTCGCGTTGGAGTGCAACCCGGCAGCCTGTTCAAACAGTGCAGGGGAGTGGGGTCTAGTGCAGGCTTGGCCGAAACGAGCCCCTGAAAAACACTATGCATCAACGGTAGTGGCGATACGATGGACGCAACAGGCCCGTGCAGGAATGTTTTACGCGGCACCTCCCACCCACAACTTATGCAAAGTATTTCAATATTCAGTAAAAATGAAAGAACATTAATGTTAAGCGAAAATACACCGTTTCCCCCGTCATGTCTGTTTTGTTTAGATACAAATTCCTGGGGGATCATCCTAAGCCCAATATTACTTTATGCCAAATGTTATACCGCTTTAAAAAAGAGGATCAGCAATAAACGAACATTTCCATTGAGCTTTAGGTCAGGTTTTGACAACATGGTTAAATCAAATTGTTCTTTTGACGCTTAGCTATTCATGGAGTCAGAAATTTAAAAGGAATTTAAAATGATCCTAAGATTCCCATCCTGGGGAGTTAACTTACTTTTTATAAACAAGGTGAAAAAGAAAGCCACTCGTTGCTAAAATCTGGTCATTTCCCGGTTCTCGCAGATCGTTCAGTTTATAATTAAAGTTAGTGATAAAATTGCGGATGGACTGACTGCTGTTGTTCGGCATTTTTAATTTTCACAAGGGAAAATATAGTCATATTCGATGTTATTGAAGCTTCTATGAAATATTCGAAATAACAGGGAATGGTGGAAAAAAACGAACTGAGTCAATTCAAAACAACGTTCTGACAATACTTTGCACGCTGCGTATCAGGTAATCGTGCCGGTAAACAGAGTACCGTAAGCATGGTGAAGAGTCGCCGAATAGCTACGAAAATGACGTTACAGGAATAACCTTATTCAATTTGTCTCATACCTATTGTGATTAAAAAGTAGGATTTTGCTCTCTGTGTGGTTCTTTGAAATTAGGCAAAAGAAACCATGAAAAATGCCTTGTCCTTTGGAGGGGCAATCATGTAGTCAGTCCATTACAGAGAGCCCTACCTGTTATTACATGTATTAGCAAAGTACCGACAGGTACAGGTGTGACTCTGTACATGTGTAACTTTACAGATAGGACTCATGTACATGGACTAACTGCACATGTAAATCAGTTTTGCAAGGAGTATGATGAATTCCTTGTTGTCTCAATCCAGCCAGGGAGGAATGTTAGTCTTTACTATCAAATGATAATACTACTGGTACTTGGGATGGCCACACAGATTTATTTCTAAAAATTGATAAGGTTGGCAAAGTTTGTCTAATGGGACTGTAATTTTTGCGAGTCTTCATTTTGTTTTGGAAATCTGACAACATATTCTCACCTGTGTGGACATGTTTCTTTCACTTTGGTGTTAATTACTCCTGTTTGGAAAAAGATCACCCGCCACTAACAGAAATTAAATCAAGGGGGCCAATTGCTTCCAAAATAATACAACTTCAAACATGAAAAAAAAAATCCCCCAAAACAGAGGTTTTTTTAGGACAAATTGTGGCCTGTTACACCATTATGCCCTAACAACTGGTAACACCAAGTTATGGAATAAAGAATTCAAGTGACAAATCTTCATCGGTCTTACCAGGCCTTTAATGCTAGAAATTGTTGGAGCTCTGTTTATCACACTCCTATTTTTACCGAGAAGCATGATATAAGGTAGCTCGTTTTCAATTTCCAAGCCTTTAAACATACATTACAAGAGCAAGGAGCTAAAAAATAACACTCCTGACAGTTTAGAAGGAGCTCTTTCAGGAGCTCCGGAGCTATTGCTCTCCTCATAAATGAAGGCGGCCTGTCTTACATGACCCATCTACCCAGTATCTATTACCAGGTTTAACACCAACCACAGATTCATGCACGGGTCACCTAGGTCTGGGGGCATCTTAGGTCAGATCTTGTAAAAAAGATTGATATTGTGAATAATATTACAACCCTCCATATTCTAATACTCTGGGGACACCAGGATCAAATAACCCCAATGTCACCTGTAACTCTAAAATTGACCTTGTGGTCAATTCAAGAAAAATTCTAATCCCAAAAATTGGGGAAATACATGTAAGATCTGTGAATTGTGTCTAGCGTTTGGTGGTCATGAAATAAGGACTCCCAACGCTGTTTGCATATTCATAAAATCAACAAGTTGCGACCCCATTCTACTATATTATTTCCAAATATCGCATCTAGCCTGGACAGTGTTTGATTATTTTTATATATGCTTTTTTAATCTCTACGAAACAGCTTTCAATGCATCCAAGTTGAAAAAAAAACAGTAAGTTAAAAAAAATTTGTCCATAATTGCAAGGCATTTTATAATAAAAAACCATTACTTTTGGAAATGCCATCTTTGGGAGAAAAGGAAAGGGAAAGAGATTTTTTCATCTAGCTTCAGTATCTGCATTTAGCCTCTGCACTGCTTTATGAAAGGAAGCAAAGCACCAATTGATCGGGGGGGGGGAGTTAATACTATATGTTGTTGGTTCTTTTGATGATGAACTTTGTGGCAAACTTTATATCAATTGCCCCTTGTTTCTTGTTACAATGTTTTTTCAGGTATTTATTAAATCTTATTATTATTTATCGATTACCAATACTCATTGGTATAGATCCTGAGAATAGAGTAATGTGTTGTTGATTTTGTGTTATGAATGTGGGTGCCATGCTTATGCTTATCATGTCATGCATACATTGTACTAAGAGCATCCACATCTCAACCACTGTCAATTAAATGAATGATTATCTGTTATTTTTATATGCTGTGAATTAAATTGAATAGTGCCTCTTTTAGAAATTGAAGGCAAAACATCCTAGCTAGTAGCTCAGTTGTTGACAAAAACAAAATCTTTACCAACAAAGAAAGTCAATTACCTGACCTCACACCATACTTAATGGTGTGCCTTTCACCCTCTTCCAGTCACAATCCTAAACCTACAAAAAAAAATTAAAGTTCAAGTTTTCATATTAATCTGGCATTGCCACTGTTTGATGTTGGCTTTAACATGAACTTATAAAAACTAAATTTTATTGCAACTTAATAAAAGCAGCTTTAAACTTTAAGCACTTTCTATTACCACCAATAAGCTGTTCACAAATGGACCAACCTCATTATCATCTCTTTATACAATGTGTACACTGACATCCGGAAAAATATGACTAATGACACCTATGATAAAGTCTCTGTAGCGCCATTCACAAACTGACTAATCACATGTCTTGTATTATCTGATCGGCTTATACCATTCAGACCCTGATCAGACCCCGTACAAACAGTGCCATGAATCAAGTCTATATACCAGCAATTTGTTTTTATTTGGCATTTGTTTATTGATAGCAAAATCCAGTACCTTGGAAACGATTACAAGTTCACTAATGCCTGGGAAAGGAGTGGGCGAGTGCACATGCATGGGTGCTTTCCCATGCACATTGCACTAAACATCAGTGGAGTGTAAATAATGTGTCTGAAATTGTGCTGTGTGGTACATGCTGGAACCCAGGTAGGCGTGTACTACTACCACCTTAGAGGCAACCGCTAAACCATTTCCAAACTGTAATGGTTTATTGGTTTAGATGTAATTAAAGGGGCATGGCCCAATCGCTTGAGCCTCGTCCCCAGAACCCCAAATTTTACCGGTAGTTGGTCAAAATTTTGGATTCTGAAGAAAGCTACTATTTTCTCATTTACCCTGTGAAACCTTAGGGCTAACAGATTTTTGGTTTGTAAGTTATGAGCGAAAATGTACTCCATTTTGGTCAACCAATATTAATTTTACAAAGTACACTATGGGGCTTACAAAATCACATTTTTAGCTCTCACATCAAAATGGATTGAAATATCAGTGCAAAACTTCATGGATGAAACATTTTTGTTTCCATTTGCAAATAACTCTAAAATTTCACTAAAATCTGTAAAAAAATTTGCCATGTTTTTCACTCGTTTTGCTTGCTCTTTTTACTCCAAAATCAATCCATTTTTCACCCCCAAAAAACCCAACTGATTTTACATGCATACAGCATTTTTTTAATCCTAAATGGCAAATCATGGTCACTTGGGCCAATAGAACAGGTTCTTTTTGGGGGGGTCACCTTAATGCATCAGCCAAGGAATCAAACCCCTTAATGCATCAGTCAAGGAATCAAACCCCTTAATGCATCAGTCAAGGAATCAAACAATCTATACACAAAATATCTTCTTTTAGCCATGTCCCTAAGCTAGAGGTGCCTTCCCTCAAAGATTGAGCAAAGTTTACATTGTTATTGCATGGTCAGATACTCAAATAATTTCCTCATATGCAATGTTTCACTTTCTATGTCAACACACCCACCCAAATGATTTTTCCATCTTGTAGGTTCATCAATCTTCCTTCAATCTATTCATGCTAGTCTAAACAAGGTATTTTGATTTAGATTTCAGAGTCAGTTCTCCAGAACCACTGAGCATATTCCCACTTGAGAAGTGCCATCTACTCTTGTACAAATGCACATATTCAACCCTCTATACAGCATGCCTGATTCCTGCTATTAATAACCTGACCTTCTGACATCAACCCATTTGTCAAATGGACTTCAATCTCAGCACTGTATGCCAAGCTTACCAGACTGCCATCCTGGTGATAAATTTCTTCCCATTTTCCCTTTGCTATAAATGAACATTTCATGCTGGGAGCAAAACTGAATGAAAGGCCGGGATTTCTGTAATTCTCCCCGAAAATTGCACCGTGTTAAGTGGACCACCTCAACAAATTTTACCATCTCCTCTACAACAGCAACTTTAAAGGTCCATGGCCCGATCGCTTATAGCCTCGTCCCCAGGGACCCCAGATTTTACCGGAAGTGCTCAAAATTTTGGTATCAGAAGAAAGCTATTAATTTTCTCATTTACCCTGTGAAATCTTAGGGCTAAAGGATGTTTGGTTTGGATATTATGAGCGAAAATGTGCCCCTTTTTGGTCGACCAATATTAATTTCACACAGTACTCTATGGGGATTGTAAAATCACGTTTTAGCTGTCACATCAAAACGGGTTGAATATCGGCGCAAAATTTTACGGATGGGGTTTTGGGGTGAAGGCCATTTTATCAAGGTGAAAAACTTATAGACTTAAATCGGGCCATCCCCCTTTAATAGCAACACAGACACACACACACACAGTGCCACACTCAATCACAAACAAATAAACCTATTATAATTAATAGCATCGAAAAATGACTAACAATATCATACAGGAAATTTTCAAGAAAAGAATGACAAATTCTGGGTCTTCACAAATTTAAAACCAGTCCTTAGAGGACCGAGCCCTCGGAGGTATACCCAACAGTGATTAACCACTCACTAAGGGTATCCCTTGAAACTGACCAGGACGGCTTGGGATAGTCAGAGGTTACCACACTACTCTTATCGAAACTGTCTGTGGTATACATGGGACCGATGGCTTAGCGTCCCCTCCAAAGGACAGGATATTCTCATGGTTCATTTACCCAAGTCCAAATGAACCACAGGGAGAGCGTAACTCTAGTTTTAATCAATAATTATTACACAGTCAAGAGTCAAGACTGTTGGTGATGTCATCAACGCAGGACGTGGATCACTTCGTGTGCGACAAAATATCACCTTTTTCTATATATCCGAGTAGGTGTTGAGGCTAAAATACCATATACTCGCGGTATCTACAACCAGGATCCACGTAAGCTATATAGATTTGGATCATTTTGACAAACAGACGTGAATTTTGATGAAATAAACTTGAAAAATATTGTCGTACTGGTACTGTACATAGCCATCCGTGCAGCCACACACTGATGATCAATATTTAAACTAGCCGCTATAATAGTGTGTATTGTGTACACTCAACCATGGCAACGGGAATTGACAACGCTAGCAACAGACCGGTAATGACAGAGCGCAGTGAAGACGACGAGAACATAGTAGTTAAAAGACTACAAGACCCGGACTTATGGATTCAAATTAA
>JAMKCH010006144.1:0-31784 GCA_023653785.1 Ophioderma brevispina
TGTGGGCTTTCTATACACTTTGACCTTTATATCGCCATTCAATTCCCGAACAATAAGCGTGTCGAGGAAAGGAAGTGTCCCGTCTTCCTCTTCCTCCCGCGTAAATTTGATGTTATTGTCCAGACTGTTTATGTGATCCGTAAATTCATTTACGTATGTGTTTTGAATTACGCAAAATGTATCGTCCACGTACCGGTACCAAATACGAGGCGGATGTTTAGCTGTATTCAAGGCTACTTTCTCAAAGTGTTCCATGTAAGCATTGGCGACCAAAGGGCTACACGGACTGCCCATTGCGCAGCCATCTTTTTGTTGGTAATAGTCCCCTCTAAAGACAAAATATGTTGTATTGAGGCAAAAACTTAACAAGTCGATAACTGCTTCAATATCAAGATTCTCAGCGCCATTTTGTTTCCAGGTGTTATCCTTTCCAAGGAGCTCCCGTACTACATCCAAAGTCTTATCCACTGGTATAGATGTGAACAGGGCTGATACGTCAAATGACACCAACGACTCATCAGATTGTAGTTTTAGATCCCGGATCTTATCTACAAAAGACTGTGTATTAGTGATATGGTGTTGAGTTTTCCCTATCAGCGGAGAGATAATATCAGCAACGAATCTTGCCAGTTCATATGTAACAGACCCAATTCCTGATACTATAGGTCTTAGAGGAGCTCCAGCTTTGTGAACTTTAATTAGTCCATAGAATTTTGGGACATCAGACACAGTGGGGTAAACTTTCCAATAAGTCTTAGCATCAATGGCACCCCTTTCCTTTAACTCCTTGAGTAATTTGATAAGAGCAGCCTGAAACTTCTGAGTGGGGTCTTTCTTTAGTTTGTCATATACTTTTTCATCTTGAAGAAGGGACAAAGCTTTCTCTTCATATGTGACAGTATCAATGACAACAGTAGCTCGGCCTTTGTCAGCTGGTAGAATCTGTATGTTCTTGTCTTTCTTCAGGTTATTAATAGCCACCCGTTCACTTTGAGTTACGTTGCTTTTCGGTACTTTAGATGTTTTAACGATATTGACGACCCGAGCTCTCAAGGACTGGACTTAGATCCAGTTTGGGACAGCCTGCTCAAGTAGAAGCGGGGGCCCAAGAGACAATAACTCTTATGACGTCATTTCTACAACTTATGACGTCAAAGACAAGACTCCACAGCATAACAACATCAGCTGACGACGGGTGTGGATCACCCGAAAGTACTTCTGACTGAGGTACGTACAAAATCAAGTAGCGTAGAAGTTTAATTTCATGAACTTTATACTATAATCACCGCTACGTATGAACATCCATTCTGTTCAATAGTATTCAATAAAATTTTGATATCCAGAGTTTTCGGAACTAGAGATAGGCCTAGATGCCATGTGTTGCGTCTGGCCAGATGAAAGGAACCAGCTGTACATTTATAGATGTTGTGGCGCACACCCCGGGGCGCATGGGGGGGGATGATGGGTATAGACATGTGCCAATCCTAAATGCATGGATATCTCATCAATAATGAAAATTCCAAATAACTTCCAAGGGCCCTTGGGTTGTTTGTTGAAGGCATGCTGAAGGGATTTCAATGTCCTGGTACATGTCTTGAACTGTTTTGATGTTGCACATAATTTTGTGTTATGCTCCTGTGCTTGGAGAATGATTGTTGTTGATGAAGGATTTTGGTGGTGAGAGGATGCATTACCCATACGGTGAATGCATCCTCTCACCTACTGATTTTGCGGATGTTTTTCATCACACATCATCATGATAATATTTGCTTAGTGTATCGCCAGCTTTCACCACCCTTTGAGCTCCTTTGGTACGGTATTCACAAAACTTTTCGTCTTGTACGAGTGTAGACCTATTCATTTGATATACGGTCCGATCCAGCCTATAACACGTACTTTTCGCGTAAAAAAATGAAATAAAATCTAATTAGTACTTTGAATACCATTAGTGGCTAAAATGATTAATTATAGGAATATGAAAGAGGACGGAAAAAAAAATTCGTACGCCCCGTGTGTGATTCGAACCTGGGATCGCATGGTCACGTTGCGAGAACTCTATCCACTCCGCCACAAAAAATAGAGCACAAGAAGTCCTTACGGTCTGCCACCTTAGCCAGTTAAATTTTCACGGTTTGTGTTGTTGGTAGCCCGGGGCCACTCTTCATAGACAATTGGGTATCCATCTGTGTCGTGTCCAAGAAATCACGTAAAAATTAAGTTTTCAGGATCAGGCACATTACATACGTAATTTTCTAATTTACACCAAGCTCAGACCGGGGCTCAGACGCGTTTTTTTAGTCGGTAGTGGGAAAATACACTGAAGGTAGCAGTAATCTTTGTATTATAAGGTTTAAAGGATATGGTTCTGTGTTTTTACTTATTAGGGGCTCTGGTCTACAGCGCTGCTGAATATGCCGCCCAGCATGGTGCAATAGCTCTCACACAAACAAGCTGGACACAGTACTCAACGAGACCATGAGAACCATTACTAGCTGCCTTTGTCCCACTCCATCCGAGTTTCTACCAGTGCTTTCATGCATTGCACCTGCAGTGCTTCGGAGAGAACATCACACACATAAACTGGTGAATAAGGCTCTGTTGGACCATGGAAAAAAGAGACCTTTTTATCTCTTTCTTCCATGGTTGGACAACAAGCACCTGCTGCATAATACTGTCAAAGAATCACACCAGCTCCGCAGACAGAGACTGTGCCCTCATCGACCTTTCTGTCGACACGCTGCTGAACTATCCAGCTCCCATTCAACAGCTTACAGACATGGAACACTGTCTGTCTAGATACTCCAAGACCAGACCAATTCACTATCACACTTTGACAGAACCCCCCCTGGTAGCAATCTTCCACGTACGGAATGGGTCAACTTGAACAAGATTCGCACATGAGTCGGTCGTTTCAGCAGCAATATGCACCGATGGGGGCTGCGCCATTATGTGGCTCTTATCTCCATCACAGACTGCGGATCACATTCTCAATGAGTGCGGGGAAAGACATGTACTTGGTTGGGGTAACTAATTGTCCTTGTACTTGTTTAGGGGTGCAAATTCCAGCAAGTCTTGTTTAGGTTAGCTACCTACGATATAGCCGCACTATATGCCCTAGGCAGGCGAGGCCGAAGGCCGAGCCGAAGCCGAAGGCTGAGGAGCGAGGCCGAAGACCTCTGCTGATAGTGTAATATACAGTGACCGAGGCCGAAAGTAGTGCTACCTACGATATTGATACTTAACTTGTTATAGCCTTTATAGGGGTGAAAATTCGAGCTTCGAAATACATATTTAGGGTGCTTTTGGTGAATGCTCACACTCAGAGCTTACGTGCGCCACCCTCTCTAAGAAAGGTAAAAACTAATTATCCTTGTTAACCCAGAAAATTGTAGATCAAACCAATATGAGTTGTATTTAATAAATACTCGTTCTGAAACAATCCGCGGCCGCTGCTTTAGTATGACTTTTTATTCCTGTCTCTTCATTAACACTTTCTGTGCTTGATGACCGAAATCTGTCAGCTAGGGAACAAACTATAATATTTCTGGTGCCTCTCTTTTGGGCTTTTGGGATGTGAACCGTAGACGATATTAAAGAGACATGAGGAGATTCCCAGAAAGAAGCGCCCCCAATTTTTCTCGAACCTAGGTTGTTTACATATTTGGAATGCTTACCAATGTATTAGATCACACCTGAAGTGAATAAGCCGAATACGCCGTCTTTATGTAATAAGATGATGATTTAGTAGTTTCTGTCGTGCACGACAGAAAGTCAAAGCATGGTTTTCTATGGGGAACGATTACGATAGCTTCAAAACAAGGTTTGCGGTTTTCTTTTGCACCTGTTTGTACAATAAACCTTCCAAACATTCTCGGTAGGTGGTCTACAACCGATCCAGTGAAATTTGAGAGAAATTCATATCCTAAAGAATCTCCTCCTGTCACTTTAAGTACCTCGTAGTGTTAAATTAATTGTACAACATTTGAATCCCTTACAGGTGACATCAGAAGAATTGCACTTAAAAATGTATCTACTTCACTGTGTACATTTTCTTCTTTTAAAATTTCCGTATCAAGATATCGCCTCCAAATGAAACCACACCCTCGACAATATGCATGGAAGTGATACGAATAAAAAGTCAGACAATAAATGCGATGAACATTTTGGACCTAAGACTTATAGATGAACGTATCGTTCTGCTATGCACTCATTCCGCGTGGTTTACTGTTAAGAATATCCGTCTATAATACGTATAACGTCTCCGGTTCGAATCCAGACGGGAGCATGTGTTCGTTTGTTTAGATCTTAAAGGTGCAACGAGA
The DNA here is from genome assembly GCA_023653785.1 of Ophioderma brevispina. Classification (NCBI taxonomy): domain Eukaryota; kingdom Metazoa; phylum Echinodermata; class Ophiuroidea; order Amphilepidida; family Ophiodermatidae; genus Ophioderma; species Ophioderma brevispina. The sequence goes on from JAMKCH010006144.1 coordinate 4,323, forward strand.
GATTTTGAGGCACCCAAATATTGTGTCAGGGTTCGGCCCTGATCATTTATTGCATATCCGCCATTTTGGATTTTTGACCAATTTTCCTAGATTTGTGGATTTCGAAACCAAAGATGAATTTTTTCTTCAATTTTTTGAGTCTTAAATTAATCCATATCCAATTATCTTTAATATAAAACATGTCAATGGCTTGTCTTCCACCTAATTTTCTTCTGATGACTATTTTTGTAAGCACCTAAAACAATAGATTTACGGCCACCATCTTTGATTTTCAGCCACATTTTCATCAATTTGCTAGTTTTGTTGCATTTTGAAACCATGGACGGATTTTTTCTTCAAATGTTTCAGCCCACAAGTAATTATGTGACAATTATCTTTCATATAACACAAGTTAAATGCTTGTCTTCGATTTAGTTATAATATTTGAATAAATGATCGAGCCGTCTATGTAAACGAAATCCTGTGGTAATTTCATATAGATTAGATTCTTAGTAGCTTTCTTACCTTGTATTTGGCTACAGAAAAGGCTTAAAAGAGAGAGAGATCAAAAGGTGATTTTAATTTGCTTATATTTTAATAGAAAACATAGGCTGAATTTCGTATTTGCTCCTATACGAAATTAGAAATTTCACAATTTTGAACCAAAGAAACATTTATCATCTGAATCCCTTCAGATAGGGATATTTTTGATGGAAAACTTTACATCAGGGCAAAAATCAGTACTTTTGATTTTTTGGGGACACCTGATATGTGAAATCTCTTGTTCCACCTTTAGAAGTGCGTCGGCGTCTCTGGCGAAAGATTAAACTAAATCAAGTAGCTGTCTTACTCAAGAACGGACCGTTTCTTCAAGTTCACGTAAACAAAATATTTACATGTGGATTAACTTTAGAAATCAATCCAATCTGGGATATTTATCGTACTGATTGATAAACAAAACATTTACACTAATGATTTGCTGCTTATGACGCTTCCAAAATATTTACCAAGTAATTAAGTGCCTATAAGGTCTTATGCCGTTTCCCGGTAGGATTTTATTAATGGAATTTATCTATATGCTGACATCTTAGTATTTCCTTTTCATGTTATGAACAAAAAAGGCACCAAATGTGGTCAACCACTTAGCTTACACATACACTTTCCTAAAGGTAATATTGGTACACATGTATGCTTCTACTATCCAGAAGGCTGAACCGATTTAACTCAAAATTTATAATCAGATGTTTCGGTGACATGCTTGCATGTAACTTAAAAGGAAGAAAAATCATATGAAAAATAGGACCATGATCCATCTACCTGTAAAGTCAACTATCTATTCACGAAACAATTTATTGTACACGCAGAAAGGAATTCAAAAGTTATGTAAGCACGGACCTCATAATAAAAGTGGAACTAATTGATACATCGGTACAAATAGTTACGAAATAAATTTATCATAAGGTGCTATGCTTACATAATTATTATCATGTATTTCGTGTGTGTAGACTCGTTATGATATGGGTGGACATTCTAGGGCATTATTTGTTGATCTGTTTTAAAGGTATAAAGCTGTTAAAGATATTTTTGGAGGGGTTGCTTTTTTAATTCATATACTATTAGACATGTGGGTATCTTTATATTTAAACCCCCTCGCCGTACGCTCATTGGGATCAGGACACTCAATCGAATTATCTAATTTGCATAAAAAACAGTGAAGTTAGACAATTAGCATTAACAATGGCTAAAACGGGTTATTTAAAATAACTTAAATGCCTAAGCATTTTGTTAGTGGAGACGAATTTTAGAGTATACTTTTACTTGGTGAATTTTGAGCATTATTATTGATTTTGAATAAAAAATCTAAATTTTGAAGTTATAAGATTTTATGAGATTTATGTTTCAAAGTTGATCTTCGAAATACTGGTTTTCCATTTAATATGTTGTGATTGCGTACAATTATAATTTAATAAGTTAATATTTGTTTTACTCACCAAAGAGTGACTTCAGTTCTTGACCAAGTGCAAGTCTTTGACCGATAATGACCATAGATGCGACTATACAAATAAAAGATAAGACCAATTTGATATCTCCTTGTAAATCCATTACAAATCCTTGTTGATTTTGTAGACCTGTTTAAATTTTGTAACATTGCAGTTCTCTGCATCTCCATCGCTCCGCTGAATCAACATGTTCTTAGCGCAAAAGTTCATTTTTTATTAAATATACCACCAGTTTTTGCTCTTTGATTACTATGGACACGTTGTCATTTGGGAATTAATATTATTCATCAATTTTGTAATGAGAGTGATATGTGCATTAGAGCTTGATTAATTCTCTTCCTAGAGGAGGGGCATTGTTCCCTCCATGCCCCATTGGCGTCACTGTTGCTATTGATTCCAGGAAAAGGATAAAACATAGCATTTTCGAGATTGCATTTGTTGCATCACTTTGCAATTCACTAGGGGAATGTTAATAAATATTAAAAAATATTCCATACGGGATTCCATAAAGCATGCAATATGGTGAAAGGACCTATAGTAGATTTCAAAAATATGAGACCATTAAAAGTTTTAGGTCTGTCCATTAACCTGTGAGAGGTAAGAGGAATTATTGTAATGGCCACTGGTAAAACGTTTACGATACACAATAATACAATACAGGTCGTATCAATAAAAACGCAACAAAACTTCTTCCCAATTTTTGTGGTAATTGTGTAAAATTATTCCAAAATTAACTAGTGCCATCTTAAAGCAGCAAATCCCCTGTTTCCAATGATAGGTAATTTATTCATGTGCGGTATATAACCGATTAATCATTGTTTTTGCTCAATGGGACAAAATCAGCTTGGGACCAAGTTTCAATACAAATCCCATTCATTTGCATGACTGAAGTGAGAAGAGAGGGAAAATTGACTAGGATTTGTGTTAGCATTACTTGAAAGGTGAACTTCCTTCAACGATCTTAGGAAAACTTTGAATGGGGTAATTTGAGGTAGGGTTGCATAATAGCCTTTTTTCAAAACCAGTGAACCGTATCAGACAAAAAATGGACGGGTATACGAAAATAGCCCGCCATTTAGAATCTGTAATAAAATTAAAATAAATAAATTTTTTCCACAGTTCACTGTTCAAGAGAGGAGGCAATTTGTTTGCACAGAATCAATAACATCTTAACATGCTCAAGAGGCTAAGCGACCAAAGTGGGTATGTTTTACGTTTACCATCTGAGCCTATGCACGCAGGCGCTATAAAGTTGATGCAAATATTTGCAAGTTGTGTCTTTGTATTTTTCTATACCCCTTAAATCCCTAAATGCCTTTTTTGCCACTTTCAAAAATCACGTAGCTGACCCCTGCCTTGTGTTTAGGGGGAAATTTCCCCTAGATCAAGACAAATAACGCTACCTCCTTTTTTGCGGTGATCGTCAGGTTGGTTGTCATTTTCTTCTAGGGACATGAGGGATACATAATTTTATTGTAAACATTGTTGTATTCAACATTTTGCTGCCATAATATATGTTTTAAATAACAACTTACCGCTCATTAATCTTCGCTTGCGTCCGATTCGCTTTCGCTGTCAGTAGAGGAGGAGCAGAATATCATAGGGGCTTTATTTTAAGGAGTTCGTTTACCCCCCACTACAGAAAAAGTTTTAACACCTTTGGTAGTTAGCATGGACCCTCTACATCAATGCTAGGTAGGTAGTACTCTCAAATTGTGGTACCACTTTTTCAATAAGGGCAAATTTAAGTTTACACAGGGGTCAAATTTTTAAAATGCCCAATCCTGTTGAAATGTAAGCCATATTGTTCATCTAATCATAAGGATTCAAAAAATGTATAGTTTGTACCACCTACAACTATTGGTTTTGGAGTTATAGGGTAAAAATGACAAAAATGGTAAAAAAGGTCAATCTCAATTTGTACTGGGGTCAACATTAAAAGTTAATCTGATTATATTTTAAATACTTGCAAATTATTGCCTGAGGTAAGAGGACTCCTAAAAAGTATAGTTTTGATTATGTTAAATGTTTACTCACGGAGATAAGGGTCAAAGAAGGTCAACACCAATTGGATTATGTTGCCCTATGACCTATTTGTCCCATAACATGGTAACTATGCATTGCAGATGGTACAAACAATTCCTTATTTTGACACATTAAGCTAGATGACAATTCATTTTCTTTCATGTTTTACTAAATTGGAGCAACTTCTGAATTTGACCCCTGTACAAATAGAAATCGACCTTTTTTTTTTACCATTTAGCCATATTTACACTATAACTCCAAAACCAATGGTTATAGATGGTACAAACTATACATTTTTGGAATCCTTATCACTAGACGGACAATATGGCATACTTTTCAACATGATTGGAGCATTTTAAAAATTTGACCCCTGTGTAAACTTAAATTGGCCCCTATTTAAAAATTGATACCACAATTTGAGAGTACTACCTACCTAGCATTGATGTAGAGGGTCCATACTAACTACCAAAGGTGTCAAACCTTTTCTGTAGTGAGGGGTAAACGATGATGTTTGACCTGGGTCCGAGCTCCTCCTCTTCAGAATCCTCTGCTAATTTCAACAAAACTTTTTCAATTTCAATGTCACAGATGTTCTCTTTATCCCAATAAGAGCTCTCCACATTAAGGATGTGTCGCTCTGCATTTGTCCAGTCAAAAGCTGTAATTTGTTCCACTGCCTCATCAAATGATTTCTTAATCGCTGCCATGCTGAATTGTGCATTGTTTCTAGAAACGCTACCCTTCATGTTGGCCCATATCAGCTCCTCAGGGTTCAAGTCACAGTGGTAGGGAGGCAAACGTATAATTTCATGGCCGTATTTTTTAGCCAGAATGTCAATTCTATATTTTTGAGCTCGTGGTATATTTTGCTTGATGATATTGTAGAGCTTATTTTTCGTATACTTGGCGGGATGCGATATTATGGCTTTTCGATCATTCTTGCATTTCTGATTTTTTGCTATTGGATAACGGAAGTTTCTCAACTTTGACGCTATGATAGCTTGCATTATCCATTATGATAATGGACTTTTGGGGTATAATTGGAAATAACTGTGCTTCCATCCATTCTTGAACATGTTTAGCGTTCATCTCGTTATGATAATCCTCTGATGCGTTTTTGGCGACTAAGCTTAGTTTGATCCGGTGTGAAAGCAGATATAGTCCGGTAGGAGCCATAGTCCGGGGCTCCATAGACGATAACGGAATAAAGCGTGAAACTAATGTTGCGTAAAGAGTCAACTGAATCGATTGCCCTATTATTCACCATTGTTCCCGGACTATGAGTACGCCGGACAATGGTTACTTCTACACCGGGAACAAATTCATCAACACTTCCAGCATGCAGAATTACTAACCCCTGTCCTTTCCCCAGTGGTGTTGAGAACCCACAATTTCCATCTTTGTCTATGCAGCACTTTTTCAGGCTGTGACTAGTGTCAATCCATGTTTCGTCGAGATATGTGATTTGTGAAAGTTGTCTCATGCCCCCCGACAATAACGGGGGGGGGGGGGGGTACACATATAGGAACATAGAATATGAGATGTCTTCGTTTACCGGATTTTTTCGGTGGCCCTTGACAGGAAATTATGTTGTCAGACGATATTATATATATTTTCATTTCAAAAACCGTTGGGAGTTTGAGGCACTGTGAGCTGTACAATTAACTTACATTGGTATATTTTAGCTGACTCAATCCTCTTTCTTTTGAAAGGAACACGAACACACACACACACACCACACACAATCGCACGCACGCACACACACACGCGCGCGCGCGCACGCACGCGAACACACACACACGCACGCACACACACATATAGACGTGTACTACAACACAATGATTGCATGAAATTACCAAACCCACTGCGAGTGAAACTTTGAGCATTATTTTTTTTAGATGACAGTCTTTCATCCCAACACAAAAATGACATTCCGGTATATTGGCCGGGAACCTTTTAACAAATATCACCCCTTTATCATATTTTTGAAATTTACGAGGTACCTTTAAATGGCTATGTTTATACTTACTTTTTTGCTTCTTTGTTCACTATTTCAGATCAATTGTGCACAAGTTTACCAATGATGTAATTTATTTTATATGTTAACACCATAGGATTAAATCGCGGTTTTAAAGGGTGTTAGTCTATATGAAATTACATTATGACACAATCTTTGGTTGCCCTCAAAAACTCTCTCGTTGCACCTTTAAGGTGTTGCACCAACATCACCTATTTACTCTGACCGTCTTACCTGTTGTATATTTTTCAATCGTATCTTCCATTACCTTAGTTTGTGTCCCAAAAGTTTTCAATATCATTGTCCAATATTATTTTGCACTCCTGTTCATGTACAACAAGCCCAACCATGGTATATGAGTATGATCTTGAAGCCATCAATGATACGCAAAATACCATTTACAAGATTTTTCCAATACTAACTACCGCAGTGGGCAATCGACGCTTGAACGTCGAAATACGTCGGAGTTTTAGAATTTACACCTATTTAGTCGAAAATGCAACGATTTGACGTCGTTTTCTTAAAACGTCGATTGAATTTGCATTTCGACGTAAATTTTATAAACCCGTCGACCTGCTTTTTCGAGCGTGTCAACGTCGTTTCGACGTCGCTCTAAACGACTATGTCCGCTTGGTAGGACCATCATAGTGACGTCAGATGGGAATGTTTGTACTTAATTTTGGTACCAATGATAGAAATCTCAAAGCTATCCTGTGCTAGATTATTTGTATGGATGTATTATAAAGGCAATTCAATGGGACTGGTAAACCACCCTATACGAATGTTTTTTCAGGTAGACAGGTTAGACACCAAGATTAACACTGTAGCCTTAAAAACACTTCCTACATGAGACAGGACTTCAGTGCTCATACTCACATCTAGTTTTTTTTGGGGGGGGCTTCTCATGAATACATTAATTTTGAAAACTTTTTTATTGAGATATTTTTGAAAAAAATTTTTTTTCTTTTTTAATCCTTATATAAAACCTCAAAAGGCTGGTGAAAGAAGTCGCTCGACGATTGGGTTGTGCCCAAATGTTACATTTAATTTGCACTTTTTGTCATCTTGGCATTAAAAGGTCTGCAATTCCTTTAGATTACAAAGTTCATCTTATTTTTCGTTAACATCCTTTTAAACAGGCAACGTGTTGTAAGATCAAGTTATATAATTCTTTTAACCGCTGATTCAAAACAGGCTGCTTGCTCCTTTCCGGATCAACTAACAATCCCTCAACTTTCTGAGCAATTCAAAGACTCTTTAAATAGCCCATCCAAAAGCAGAGCTCGTTCAAATCTTCAGTCCATGCAGCATAATAAGTCACCTGTTGTGGATGGCCTACCAGCTGAATTTTACATTGTATTTTTCAAGACATTGGTGACTTATTTTTATAGTCCTCTTTGATTATGCCTTTGAACCGGGTATTTTATCTCCATCCCAGAGAAATGGCATCATCACTTTGCTTCCTAAAAAAAGACGGGACCCTAATTTGTTAAAAAATTATCGTCCTATTTCATTATTGACTACGGATTACAAAATCATTGCCAAAACTATGGCCAACCGGCTTAAACCTGCTCTTGACAATCGCATTCATGAAGATCAAATGGTTTCATGAAAGGTCGGAATTTTGGCTGTAACTATTTAACTTATGATCTGATGGTTTAGCTTGATATTATGATATCCCGGGTCATGTTCTGCTTGATATTGAAAAAGCATTCGTAGTGTTGAACCCGATTTCTTATTGAGGTGCTGTTCAATTCAATTTGGTGATAATTTTATTCAATGGGTTAAGACTTTTTACAATGGTAGGAAAAGTATGTATATTAATAATGGTTTTCTCATTTATCCCATTGATATGTCTCGAGGGATTTTTCAAGGCTGTCCCTATTTCCCCTTTTTTGTTCCTTTTCATATCGAGTCGTGCTATTTCAATCCGTTGTAATGATGATATAAAAGGTATACGGTGGAAGATAGGAAAAAAGATTAATTTACTGCTGACGAATACCCCATGTTTTTGGCACTGGGGATTATAGGATCCTTTCAGGCCTTTTAATACTCTTGAAAAATTTGCCCATCCTTTTTCAGGTTGTAAAATAATTTGCTCAGACTCTGAAGCTCTTCATATAGTGTTTAAGGGGTCGACTTTTTTCTCCATTTCAGATAAAGGTCTTAAATGGAGGTCAAATAATTTTAAGATTGTGGGTATTAATTTTTCTCTCAATTTAACTCCCTTTAAGCTTTATGACTTTAATTTTATCCCTAAACTGACTCAATTGAGCAACTCTTAATTGTTGGAACACAGGGATTTGTCTACTGGGGAAAGTCACTGTTGTTAAATCTTTGTTGTTACCACACCCAACTTCTTTAATATTTTTCTGTCCTTTGCATTGATGATTCCCAGACTTTTTTCAAGAAAATTGAACCACTTTCTATAAATTCATTGGAATGGGGGAACGATAGAGTCACAGTGACATTCTGATGTAATTATTATGAACAGGTGGGTGGGAGAATGTTGATCCTCATTCTGTTTTCTCAGGTCCCCAAAAATTATTTGGGTTAAACACCTCCTTGACCCGGACTATTCTTGTTTTTGGCAAATTGGATCTCTCTGTCTTGGAAATTCAACCCGGATTGGACACTCTGCTGAGGACCGATGCGCCTAACTGTGGTTTGAAGACCCTCTCTGTCAGCTTGTTGAAACTTCCAATTATGGTTTTTGTACAGAGATAAAATTAAGGCGAATTTAGGCTGGTTAATTTCCATCTTCAAGATGCAATTTGGTGGAATAAAAATGTTCGGCTTCAATCAAAGAAATTCTTTTTCTACCCATTTTTGTGGATGAACAGGGGATTCATAATATTTGCTGATTCTGTTCATTGGTTTTATACTTGGTGAAACCTTTCGAATGTTGGGTAGTTGCCTTTGATATTCCTTATTCTGACAGGAGAAAATACAATTTTTGATAAGGTATTTGTGCTGATGGGTTTCCTATCCGGCAGAAATATCAGAGACGAACGTTTTGACAATTACGGCTTTCTCTTAATTGAACATAGTAAAGTTCCCAAACATGTCTATTCTATTCTTAGGGCTAGGAACCAGGCCACTATTGATGTTTCGAAAACAAATGGGTTGAATATTGGATTCCTGATGACTTGGATTGGTCTAGGATTCATACTGCATTATAATGTACCATTGGAACCCAATTACGTTCTTTTTATTTCAAATTTTTTCACAGAGCCATTCTGTCCACCCATTTCTTCATAAAATGGGTGAGGGGCTGCCGCCCCAACTGTACTTTTGTAAGATTTTCCCAGAATCCTTTTCATTTATTTTGTGAATGTGAACAAGGTTTCCACTCTGTGGGATGAATTATGTTTATTTAATTAATTCTGTTTCTGGGGAGTCTTTTATTTTCTCCCATTTTGAGAAATGTTTGTCGTTCTTGACACTTCAGACCATGATAGCTGCATTTCTTTTCTTTTTCTTTGCTTTAAGTTTTTTATCCACAGGTGTAAATTTCAAGGAACTGAACCCATTTTACTGCCTTCTGAATTTTGGTTCAAAATTAAAAGGAACACAGAATACAAAATTGCTGAAAACATGGGAATTAATATACATTTAAAAGTGGACCCTGACCTTGATTGATTTCGTTATTTGCCATGTAATGAAAATTTGTGATTTTAGGCCTTCCATGACTTCTTTAATTTGAGCTTTTTGTGTGTGAGTGATGTTGTTTTCCTGGGTGGTTTGTATGAGTTGTCTTTGGGTGTCTTTGTTTTTGTCTGTTTCTTTTGTTTTTGTGTCTGTTTGTTTTTGTCAAGTTATTAATTAATGACAGTCTACCCTGCCTGGCAGGACATCAAACCAGTACATGTGAGCAATGCTATTTACTGCAACTTTTTATTGACACTTTTTTTCATTCAAATGAGAATTCGTGTTGGTGTGCGTGATTGGAATTCTATCATTTTCTCACAAGATGGGTAGAAGAGAATCCTTTGTCATTTGCATTTGGTATTTTGTTGAAGGCACGCGTTTCTATTTCATTAATTAAGAATAATTTTGGGGGGCCGGGGAACTTAGAACTTGTGATACCTGTATATGTTACTTCCTGCAATTAGATTGAATTTAAAAATTCGACCTTGAAAAAAAAACTTTTGAAATATTAATGCTTTTAAATGTTTAAGGGAGCACGTTCTCTGATTGCATGAAAGGCCGCGGTGCACGAAGTGAGAGACGCACGCGTTTGGTGTAGCAGCAGATGATATGACCGAGAGTATTATAGTTTTCTTAAAACAGACAACCAAAGATGCACGCTAAACTACACTAGTGCAACCTCTCAAATCACTGCCCAAAATTAAAATCAATGTCCACAACAAACCTGTCAAAACTCTATGAATAACCATGGTTATAATAATGGTCTTTTGAATCACGTGGTTGGTTTTGCGCTATCGCTCTCTCCACGGATTCACATTGAACGGGATGGCGGTTATAATGTATTTGGATATGTGTCCCGGTAAATTTTAATTTTCGGGTATCACCTGGTCAATATTGAAATGCGTTCACAATTAAATTTAGTTCGCAAGCAATAAAACCCGGTAATGAAACACTAAACATACGACACATCAACGCGCTCTTTAAAGACCCTAGCATACAAGATTTGAAAAATATTTGAAATTTGCAGGAATAGCTTCAAAGTGAAGGGTAAGTCTGTAGAATTCTCATAAGTTACCTTATCCAGCTGTAGAATTGACAGAAAGGAAGAAAACGGCAGTGTTCCAAGATACGATTCTCCATTCAATTACGTGTTGTAGGTAAGTGTCCGTTCGGACAGTAATGACTAAAATCTCCGATTCTGTCCTTATTAGGTTGCTTTTGGTCTTAACCCCCCCCCCCCCGCCCCCCCCCGCCCTCATTCAGGGTATGTTAGGATACCCGTAGCTTTGTTGCATACATTCAAAAATCTTGACTTTTTTGATGATTTTTTCGATTTGCTGTTATAGCCAATCCCTGAAGTGTCTTTATCGGAATTACCTTTGTTAACGGATCGTCCTAATGCGAGTTCAATACCCCCTATCAAAACGTTTACATTCACCTATGACTGGCTTGGCAAAACGCTCACATGTCAGCGCTTATCTCTTGTTTCTTCAAGATATAACACGCTAAAATAATATAGGTTTCATACTTTACAGTACAGTGCTTACAATATTCCATTCTTGATCTATATACACCACACTTCACTTATTATATGAGTGTGTGTGTATGTGTGTGTGGTGTGTGTTGTGTGCATGGCGCGCGTGTGTTGTGGAGGTGTGTGGCAGATATGTGTGTACGTGTGCCGCTGTTTAGATCTCTCGCTATCTTTTCTATCCATCTTCCCCATTTTCCCTCTTCTTTTTTCTCTTTTGCCTCCTTTGTAACGTCCAGTTCTGTACTCCTTCCCGTTTTTGGTTCCCAATAGGACATATTTTGTCATGTTTTCCAAGGGCATCGCGTTTTTCATTCAAACCGTCCCTTTCCCATATCTAACATTATCTACACAAGCCATCATTGATAAAACGTATACTTTAATTCCTATAATTTTGCCATTATCGATAATAATGCTTTACAAAAGGTAATTGCTTTAATACAGAAAACTACATCATTCAATTCCGCAAGGTTTTGATTTATATAGAACGTTTCCTTGTCATCAGGCCCATCGCGATTTTTTTTTGGGGGGGCTTCAAAAGTTTCCTGATATTGTGAATTGACGAGCCTCGTCCTTTGCAGGGGGACATTAAGCTGTTAATCCCATGTACATCGATTTCACCCTGATGTAAGCATAATTTAACTATTTTCTATAAGAGTACTGCTTTTAACCTGTGGCTGGCCACATGCACCGTTCCATTGTTAGGATCTTTTAAGCTACTAGTTTTCCCAATGTTCCAAAAATAAGAACCTGTAAATGTTGCCTGTAAATACAACTAAAATTACAAAAACATTTAACAAAAACTGAGAGCAAGTGGCAATTTGGGCTTATTTGGTCAATATTCCGAATTTCTCATCAAGTTTAAATTCCATTGTCACAATCAATGTATTAAGAATTTATGATAATCACAGCTAGATGCCTAAATTCGTTTCTATTATCGCATCTATATTATAGAACTTGAGTTGATTTCAAATTCAATTCCACTGGTTTGCTTCTTGGGTTGCGTTTGAATTTCCACTCGACCGCGAACAAGCTTCCGTTTTAATTTCCTTCCAAACCTGCTTATTAATAATAATAAAAACAGAAAGTTTATTACGCCTTAATGCAACAAAACAATAATAACATAATCAAAACGTATAAAAAAGTAGTTAATACTATTGATTGTTATTAAGTTGACTATTGCATTTTTATAGCAGGGAATTAGGCACATATTTTACCATGTGTCAGGTCAAGGAGTCTTTGTCGCTGCAGCAAAATGCTCTGTACTGCGACTTTTGGTTTTTTGCTTAGAAATATCTATTTGGCTCTTACGAAATGTAAATGCACTATTAGGTCTAATGCCCGAGATTTATTACCTATATAAACCCTTTTTCTCTTTTAATGGATTTCTTACCTCTTATCTATAGGCCCTGTGTGATCAAAAGAAAAACCCCTGAAAATAACAAACATTAAACGTTATCATTGGATAAATGCAGCCACCTGCTCAAATTTACATTTTGTTGGTTTCAAACTACCACTTTAACATATATTTTCCCAAAAATTTTGGCGTTTTATGCAATCATTATAATCAGGTTTCAATGAGTAATTGAAATTCCATATATGAACCCTTCCACCCCAAGAACCACAAGCCGCTTGGCAAGGAAGTTAATGACTTCGCAACATAAATATGAGTGTCGTTGTGGTTCTTGGGAACGACCTCATTTTCGCATGTTTGTTTTCCGGGGGCATAAACAATGAATGGCATTGCCAAAAACGACAACCTCGCTATTAAAAGAGTTACGTTCTCATGATATCAATAGCACGGTCAATTCAAGTGACTTAAGGCCATGCTTTAATCAGTTTTTTTTTTTTTCACTTTTAAAAAATCACGGAGCGGACCCCTGTCTTGTTTTTAGGGGAAAGTGCCCCTAGATCAACAAGAAACACATATCGCTACCCTCCATTTTTGCGGTGATCGTCAGATTGGTAGTCGTTTTTTCTAAAAGCTTAGGGATATAATCCAAGTCTTAGCACTCATTGCACTAATCCGCATAAGCTAATAGTATTTTGGTACTTTTAATTCTGCCTCCTGCCCTCTTTGATTTTTTTGGAAGACAAAGGTCTATCTGTGCATAACTTACAGTCTCCATAAGTAATAAGGGCATCCATGCAACATCTTCCTCTTTCTTATTTTAAGTCATAGATGGTTTGAAATGAAGGAATGCTCTCATATTTGCCTTTTTCCAATTCTAAATTTTCTCAGACTTTTCTCATTTTTTCTTGATACAATGTTTTTGGGATAACACCTTGCGCACATGATTAAGTGACTGTAAAACACCAACTCAAAATTGATGGTGAAATAGGAGTATGATTTTTATGCAGGGCGTCCTTCTCTCCTTATCCGGCGATGTCATTTGTAATTTTGTATTTTCCGTACGTAAATTGGCCTATAGGTCAACCTGAATGACGTTTGGCAATAACATCAAAACGCCCCAATAATATATTTTTCTTTAGAATATTCTAATAAAACATCAAAAAACTCAAAAAAAGGGCAAGGATACAAGAAATGCAATTTTAAACCGTAGATCTATCAAACTTTTGCCCGAGTTGTTTCTTTATACAAGTTACTTTAACGTCCTAAGACCATATTGACCAATATTTGACTTAAACTCAAATAATCAACAGCCCCCAAACAAAAACAAAAACAAACACAAATAAACAAACAATCAAACAACCATACAATTTCCCCATTGTTATACACAACTTCCCATTAATGTAAAGGTATGTGTATGTGATGTACATGACGTGTATCATGAATACCGCAGTCCATTACAAGGAGGGTAAAGAGATATGAAAAGATGATAGAGAGTCTGATCAAATATGCATGCACCAAAAAATCACGTAAAACACAAGAGAGGATCCAAACGCTACAGCCTTCACGATGGCCTTGTTCAAAAAATACAACACAAATAACCCCCGTTCATATGCAGCCGTTAGGTGTTCAGAATAAAACACTTTCCTGAATGAATTTGAATTCTAAAACTTTAATCTTGTCGTTTAAATCTTTCATTTAAATCTTTCAGATTACCCATCTTATCAAGGAAATTGACTTTTATCTTAAGGAAGTGAATATCTTCAGCCAAATAACTTCTTTAAAACAGTACTTAGGGTTTCATAACTTAAAGTTTAACGGCTTTGAACAAAACCTTGTGACAGTAGTTTAAACAGTGTAATCATGACGGAAAGGATATATAGTCCCCGGGAGCCATATTCCGTGGCTCACATAGACCGATAAACGGATAAAGCGTGAAACTAATGTTACCGTTGTAGGTGGTCTATAGTCCCGGCGGACTACAAGACCATCGACACCGGGTTAGAAATATTGCAGCATACGAAATAACGCATACCACAATTACTTTCTTTTTGTGAAAAAATTTAAAAAACGTCTGAAATTATTGTAATATTGCTAATATAACACAGATTATAACAGTTATATTCTACGTACATTTAGAGCAATAAAGCACAATTTTTGAAGAGCGCCGCCAATTTCACATTTTTGAGATTTTGCACGTTGGATTGGTAGTTTGCCTAGTAATTACACATACAACTTGATGCTCAATATTGTGTATTGATGCCCAATATTGTGTATTGCAGAAGGGAATCTTTTTGTATTAAATCGTAAATCGGGTACCCCGATTCCCAATTCCAAACCTTAGTTGGCAACTACGTCTGTCAGCCTACCGAATTTATAACGATTTGTGACGTCAGTCCGTAATCTGAGATTCTGAGCAAAACTGCTCTTTAATAAAGACCAAAAGTGTAACGTGACAGTTTTGTCTGATCACCCGCCCATCCCAGCATAAGGTTTATAAATATAAACTCAATAAATATAGCTAAATATCTAAATGAAAAAAAAAATACCTTCGCTTACTTTGTGCGCGCTCATATTGTGATCTAGCCTGGTTTGTTTTAAGGGCCAGAAGTTACGGTATAGTGACGATCAGTAATAATCAAGTTTATCTGAAAATCCAATAATTTTATTCAAAATGGAGAGTAGGTGAAAACAAATGAATTTTCAGATGAATCAAATCAACTTTTTTCCCATAAACCACTCTGAATTGCAAAAACAACAAATGCACAAGAACAAAACAACATTGACGAAGGTGATAAAATAAAGCCAAATCAATCTAATGCGTTCCCTACAAATGACGATTTCCAGTATCGTTTTATAACCTAAGCAGGCAAGAACTAACACACAGACGAACGAAAAAAACAATTGATTGTAAGATAATTAACAGAAACGAAGAAACTCACGGTGCTAACATAAAGCTGGTCCAGCAAAAGCTAAATAATGCCATTTGAATGGCAACCAACATTGCAGATAACGGGAAATCTTTCACGAATGTGTACGGTACTTGCATCAGTAAGATACGAGCATTATAAATCAACTTAGAATGCTAGTAGATTTCAATTAATGGAGTTCTTGCTATTCCATGGGAGTGATAATTGAAATGAGTGTTTCATCCCGGCCAATGCGGAGCTATGCCTTTGGTTGCCATCAAAAACCTCATTGTAACCATGCTACAACGTTACTGCACCGAAGCGACTTACTGGAAACTGATGATCCCCCCGTTTTCTGCTATGGTCTGTTAGTGGGTAAAAAGACTTATGCCATGTAATACCTAAATATGCCTCAACGAACTCGTAATCGCTGTGCGCTATCTCTTCAATACAGGTTTGGCTCATTTTGGATGGCCAATAAAAAATTAGTTATGGATGTGTGCATTGATATCAAAATGTGTTATTTCTACTATGCCGTGATAAGGAATGACGTTTGCAGTGTCAAAGGTATGTTATTTTAAATAACACGTTTTAATGAAATATTGCTGGTGTTTTCATCATGAACTTCAAATGAAACACCATAAGCTATCCTTTAATGTGAAACTACGTATTTTAAGGCACATTTATTTACTGCAACATTTGCCTACATTTGTATGAGTACCCCATTTAACGTTTTACCTGTGTCATTAAATAATTCTCTTACTTCTCACATGAATGGACAGACCCAAGGACTTTTAATGGAGGAGCGTTCTCACGTATCGTGAAATCTACTATAAACGAATCTTTAACAGGAGACAAATTCTCTTTACATGCACACTTATAATTGCTTATTTCAAAAACACCCGCCATTATCCCGTTTACAGGAATCGTTATCGAAAAGTGTCATTAAAACAAAATCAGATATTTTGTAACATTTTCACAGTTTTCGTTTCTTCACATTCATGTATATGACCAATTTGCGTAGTGACTCATTTAACAGGTACCCCACATTACAACCTATTTTTTGTTTGTTTCATACGAAGGTATCGCCAACATGCTTTATTCCCAATTTCATACCGTTTAAAGGTGAGTGTAACTTTTTGTATTCCCATGCCCATACGCACTTTAAGAAAATTTTTCCTGGTTACTCTAAACAAACCATGTTTTAAGCCGTACATTATAGAAAGAAAACAGTCAAAATTATTTTGGCATGATGAGATGAGAAAATATAAGGTTTCTATGGTAACCAAACTCCTCATGTTTGATAGTTTGAAATGTGTGATTCAAGGCTGACAATCGGGTAGTGTCTCAATTGTCTATGAGATACAATTCCTTTAAAAAGGAAAGGGGTGCAAAATAGAATTCCAATTGAAAGGTATGTATATTGTTCTAAGAATATTGTTCTTTTTCTAAATGCCCTTTCATTTTTTCGTAAGTCTACTACGCATTGCGTATAATATCCTTATGACGTAAACTTCACCTCTATCCATAAACTATTGCACGGCAATTTTAGAGGACACAAGAGCACGTCCTCGTCAATTATCCCATACAAAAATCAAGAATTAAATAGTCCCTCGTGGAGTTGATTCTTCAGCTCCAAACACTTTTGAATTAAGAATATTCTTGACAACATATGTGAAACCCCTCACAAATCAAAACCTACAAGTTGTCGGAATTTGCATTTCAATATCTTATTTAAATTATGCATGAAAAAACAAAGAAAATAAAATAAATTTAACTCCCATTTTTCCTCATAAATTGAATGCTACACCCAATTTACATATGAGAGGTAGTCATTTTAAAGCTGATCATTGGGCTTTTTGATGCCAACAAAAATCTCAACTTGACCTTGAGCGACACAACTGTAGCTTTTGATGTGAATGGTCACATAATACACATTTCGGAATTTTCTGGCCAGAATTTCGTTTTCCGTGTGTAACCAATAGCGATTCCTAAATTGGGGATGTGCTGGCTGCCCTCCCTTGCGCCAGCGACGAGAATACATTACGCCCTCTATGATTCATTGTTTTTTTTAGGGGCGCCTACGGGCGCAGCCTATATCTTGGCTTGGGACCTGTTCCGGCGGTCCGGTAAGCACAAGGGATGCGGCCGTAGCGATTGCGTGCCTTACTTTTTCGTGTTTGCGAGCACGAAGTAACCCGACAAAACGGACTTTCAATTTTTCTCGCTAGGTGCTTGTTCAGACCCCATTACGATACTATTCAAAACAAAACATAGTCACGGACCCTCTGATGCAAAATTCTCCATAGAACCCTTCGTTTTCCGGAGATAACTGTAGTACTTTATAATATCCTTCGCAGTCTTTGACACATACTACACACTTTCCGGACCCCCGTAGGAAACTGTAGTGCCAAATTGGGATTTCTACTTACATCACGATATATGTTACATGCGGGTGTTCCAATATTGGTGGAAAATATATGAGGAGTTATTCGAGATTACCCGATGACCTAAAAAAATTAATTTCTTTCGGCATAGATTTAATCAGGAATTTCTCCATTGTTTCTCCTTGCGAAATTTAAGGAATATTTTTCAAACACTCTATGATGGGAAATCCCCTCCACTTAACACGCCCTAGTTGGGTCATGTCCCTTGTGACCGCGAGCGTAGTCCATCACCTTGGATCAATTATCAGATTGACCAAAGAATAGTAAAATTCCTATGTGGGCCCCGCGGTCTAAGGCGTCTAACACTCAGTATCTTTTTCCCCCCGTTTGTCCTGGGTTCGAAATCGGTCAAAAAGTTTGATTTTTTCTTGTTTGTGATTTTAAGTTTTGTTCGTGTTTGAGCTGTTTGGTTCCACCAGGAAAATGTTCCGTTGTTTTTTGGCTTTTTTCTCCCTTTCCCCTTTTTTTCTTTTTTTACCAACCTACACAGCTTAACTTGATCACGAAGTTGGGAAAATAGTAGGCCAATGAAAAATATAAGAATGAAACTTGCAAATAGAACGGAAACAAAAGAAAATCAATTTTAACATATAAAATACAAATAAAAAATTCAAAAATTACCATTGAAAATGAGTGAAAAAAAGAAACGCTAATTACAATAAAAAAGAAGACAAATAACAAATAAAAGTTTAAAAGGAAAACAATAGTAACTAAAATTACTTACAAATCCCTAAACTCATATAGCAATAAATTTATAACAAAATAATGAACAACCATTACAAGGAAACAAAAGAAAATAAATTTAAATATAAATAAAATACAAAATTAAAATTAAAAGATTAACAATTGAACATGAGTGAAAAATAGAAAACGCTAAGTGACAAATAAAAAGAAAAGACGGAAACAAATAGAATTTAAAAGAAAAAACCATAATACATGAGTGACAAAAGGAAAACGCTAAATTACAAATAAAAAAGAAAAGACAAATGAACAAAAAGGATTTAAAGAAAAAACAATATTAACTTAACATTAATTAAAAATACTAAAATATATAAGCAAATTAAATTAATAACACAATTTAATGAACAAAAATTACAATGGAAACAAAAGAAAATAAATTTAATATAAATAAAATCAAAATAAAAAGTTTTTTTTCAAAAGAATTAAACAATTGACAATTGATTGAAAAATAGAAAACGCTAAATGACAATAAAAAAGAAAAGACGGAAACAATAGAATTTAAAAGAAAAACAATATTAAATTCAAATTATTAAAACTACATAAAATAATATAAGCAGATTAAATAAAAACAAAATCATTAAGGCCAATTGAATTGGATTGTAGTTTCCGGTTGACTGTCGAAAAAAGGGTCCTTTCATTATTCATTATTTTCAAGATTTCATATAAATGTTTACGTCATTGTATAAGATTGGTGGCTAAACCTGAATTCATATATCTATCAACACCAGACTTTATAACGGTTGGATACTTTTATGTAATATTTCCTTCAAAAAACCAATTGTTCAAGATGAATATTGTAAGTTCGATCGCAGAGTATGATTAGGAGCATTGGTAGGATATCTAAAATTTTTCCATGTATTAACCACTAGTCACCCCCTCAGCACAAAATATGTTAAATGATCAGAACGACATGGCCTGAATTATGATACGCGGAAAGTTATGATCTGTATTTAAGATTTGCAAAAATATTACTTTTTAAAAAACCAAAATAATGACAGTTTTGACAAAATGAAATTCGGGTTGGGCGGTAACTGGAACTAATATCCAATTCCATTGGCCTAATAACAAAAGTTAATAAACAAACTAAATGTAAATATAATAACAAACTGCAACTAAAACCAAAATACAACACGTTGATAAAATTGAAAAGCAAGGAGTTTGTTCGGAAGATTTGGCGTGGTTTAGTAAAAACTAATTCAATTAAAAACAGAATAATACATAATGAACTTGAGTCATAAATACTACAGACACGTTGTAAGTCATTAAAGTTTAAAAAGAAATTAAGGAATATCACAATATACGAACAGAATACGACAAAAATTTAAAGAACCATAAAATAATCATTTAAAATGAGGCAAATATGACAAAGTATTAAAACCTAAAAAGTAATACAAATAATTGACGATAATTACACACTCGAATATTAAAAATGAAAAAAAAAAAAATGACAAAATACATTAAAAAGAAATACGAAGAAAAATGTTTTTTAAACAATTATAAAATAAAAAATAGAAAGTGACAAAAAAGCGACCCAAATAAAATAATATTTCACCAATATAAAAAAAAAAAAGAAAAAAATGTGGTAGAAAATGATCAAAAAACACAATATTTTTAATTTTTCTTTTTTTATAAAATAATTAAAATTATTGTTTTCTTTTTAAGTTAATTTGTTTTTTCATTTTTTAATTTGGTGAAAATGAGAAACTAAATTGGATGTGTTGTTGTTGGTGGAAGGGGTGAATTGGCAAACACCCTTGTATAATGTTGAACCCTGGCGTTGTTCCGCAGAAACCAACACCCTAACCTTTTACCCCCGCGCAAACCACGAAAGCCGAGAACCGCGAAATTCTAGTTGTTTTGGGGTATCGGGTATGCCTGATTAGGCGTAAAATGAACATCTCTTCTGTGACCATTTTATGCAATTAGACTTTTGTTGTTTTTATTATTAATTTATATTCAGAAATTATTAATAAAGAGTCCTTGGTCTCAACATTTTATGTTATATTAATGGCCCACTTTGATCATAATTCCAAATAACACTTCAAATCTGGTAAAACTTAAACTAGTCATCTTTTTTTTTATACTATTTTGTGGTCCATAATTCACCGATAGTCGCAGAAAACAGCAGAATATCGGTAAAAATTTTATGCAAATTAGCCCATATTTATGCAAAATATTACTGAGGCAACATTTTATGTAATGCATTGAAGTCTCACCTGTACTGTTTTACTCTAATTAACCTTTCAAATTTGAAAAATTGACAGGCATTGATTTTTTGTTATGCAATTTTAATAGCGGTTTATACAATCAAAGGTGCCACCTTCATTGTGTTAATAAGCAAACCTAATACCAGTCAAATCTTGTGAAGTCACGTTGTAAAAATCGCGCCTGAAAATGTAACATTGACCTCATTGGAAATATGCATTCATTAACACAAAACTCCAGGTATGGTTACAGCAACCCTGCCCTCATTTTGTTCTGAAGTCAGGGTCACTATCAGGGCAAAGGTCATATGTTAAACCTATCATTGACTACAACAACATGCAATTCTCAAAATCCACCCCATCACCTGTTTCCTGCCAAACAGTGCCTCCATAAACAAATCCCACTCCCTAAACTGCTGAAATCACCATTTCCAATTCTTATAAGTGCAACATAAGATTAATAAACAACCAGTATTTTCTTAGTATTTTCATTTGTGACACACTTAAACAATTTCGTTTACCTTGTATTTGCTACAAAAATAAAGCTTTCCTAGCCTTATATTTCCTTCTATTAATACCCTAATTTGGTATTGGCTCCTATACAAAATTGTCAACTTTCACCACAACTAAACCGTTCATACTATATTCTTGTATTTCAATATATATCTAATTTTTTTATACTTAGTTTCAAACACTTTGTAACTAAAAGTTGCAATCAAACTTCGTGAATTCAATCTGAATTGTGGTCTACCTTTTCTTCTTACAAAAGTATTTTTCCCCCCCCAAAAAAAAAAAAACCACATAGACCACCCAAACCAGACTCACTCCTTGGGGCGCCCCTTTCCTTTTTAAAGGAATTTTTTATTAGTGTTACCTGTCGTGTTTTTAGTGTTGCCGCTCCCGACGGTAAGCGAGAGTGACAGTGTGATCGCTTTGTATTTCCTCTAGTCTGGTTAACATTTAATATCATCTTTTTGTCATAATCTTATTTGAGTACATATCCTATGACGTACAATTGCACATCATTTTCATTAGCTAGCACACATTTAGATTTTAGAAGGGATACAAACGCACGAATTTTTCTACACACGACATTTTAAAAAAATATGTCAAAACCCAAACGAATAGAGCGGGTAGGCGAGTATGCTCCCCGCCCAAAATAGTTTCGAATACATTTTAAACAAAAACTTATCAGCCTATTTACCCTCTTTGTCAATTGTTTCTGTGCTTATCTGTTTCCCTCTTTCGCTCACAGTTACTACTGCTACGAGGACTGTTTTTTTTTGTACAGCCTGGTCCAATGATATGCCCCCCCCATAAGGTAAACAGGGCGAGTTCGTTACTGAATCAACCATATACTATCCAAAATATGATCAGGTTTCAATCTATTTTCCCCATCATTCTAATTCATACCTCTTACACCTTCGTCAGGATAGGTCGACTTTTTTCGAACAAATACACTTGATGAAAATTTTAAATTTGTCGATGGCCACCCTTTAGCATCCTAGATAGTATTTAATTTTCCGTTGTTAATGCCGATGATTTTGTTGTCATTTGTTGTAAAGACACTTGTTGTTTAGTGTTTTACTTTAAAACACTAAAAATAAAAAATTTTGCTTAATTTTCATTAAAGAAATTCATAAATTAAAAGCACTCTCCCGAAGCCAACATCGAACTTTACTGAAAGAACCCAAAAAGCCTAAAACAACAGACATAAACACAAGCAAACCACCACAAACCACCCACCCCATTTACGTGTCGTCTTGGCACACCGCGCCCGCCATTGTTTGAATCACTGTCAGAAAAGTATTTGAGCCACCCGACTTGGCCAATCTTCACTGCGCTAGGGAGTTTCACCAACATCATAATCGGCTGAGCGGGGAAACTCCACGTACAATACAGTGCAGATACCATACATTACAATACAACAATAGCAATACAAACGGCATTGATATAGCGCCTTTCTCCAAAACAAGGTCAAAGCGATTTACAATAGAGAGTAATTCTATTTAGCCTACACATGTGTCATCTTTTACAATACCTGTTTGTATTAAACTAGAGATAAGTACTTACATCAACTGTAAAATACTAATAAAAAAGAAAAAGAAAACATCTGCATGATTACATATCATGTGGAGGCAAGAACAAAACCATTAAGCCACAATCACTCTAGGAACTAGGTGACATTTTAGAGCTTTCTATAAAAGTAACAATGCAACTTGGAGTGGCGAATAGAGATAGGCAAAGATTTCCATAGCTAGAGCCGCAATGCTGAAAGCCCTGTCACCACTGACCTTTTTTGTGCGGGAACCGTGAGGGAGCGTCTGTCCACTGCAGAACGCAAAGAGAGGTTCGGACAAGTAAGATGGCAATTGTCCCGAAATGCCTTGTTAAGTAAGAAGCATAAGCTTAAAGTTAAAGACAACGCGCTCACTAATTGGTAGCCATGGAGCTCTTAAGGAAGAATGTGTTGCTGGTGTCCTTCGTCAGTCTGAACACCAGCCGGCTTGCTCTATTCTGCAAAATCTGAAGTTTACTCCGATCTCTGGCCGACATTCCATACAAAAGTGAATTGCATAGTCCATGCGATAAAATAAGTGACGGACGAGATGATGACAACTCTCAAATGGGATAAAGCGGCGGATCCGGTAAATTTTGCGAAGGTGAAATTTAACAGACTTCATGAGGACCTTTACATTTTCAGTCATAGACATTGTCGATCAACACACACCAAGGTTTCTAATTGCCAAGGCTGGGAACATCGCACTTACCCGACCCTGATGGTATATCTTTGAGGCGATTGTGTAATAGGATGACCATGCGTTGAAATTCTGTCTTTTCATCATTCAATTTGACGTTGTTACAGCGCATCCCTCAACTGATTTCATCAATACAAAGAGAGAGTCTTTTGACATCATGTTGGCATCACCCTCATCATTAGGATCAAATGTCACATAGAGCTGTACATCATCAGCCTACACTGTGGTACGCAATATTGTGCTTCCCGGATGATTGCTGCGATACAGTATGTGTACATTATGAAAAAAGAGATGCCCGACCCCAGAACCCTGAGGAAGAACGAAAGGGATATGATGCTTGTTTGAAATTGGTATCCCCAATGCGCAACGAAAGAGCGGTTCAGCAGGTAAGACCGAATCCACTAAGGCCAGTACCCTTGAATTTTGAAAGTATCACGTCAGAATTAGCGTTGATTCGGATTTTTTTGGTACATTGCGGTACACTGGAGATGCGCCCAAATACTTAGCCTATCTTAACGATTTCACGCACCAAAATATTCCTAACCAATTTTCTAGTTAGGTGACGATTTTATAATATAGGTTTTATTTTTGAAAAAAGACGAAAAAACTTGAAAAATACTATACCCTACAAGCATTTGTCTTGCCTTATCAGCTGGCTCAGTTATCGATTGCTGCTGTCGATTCATGCCACACCTCCAGGCCTCAAAAACTAAGTGAGCTAATTGGTCTTTTTTGGGGTGAGGGAACCCGTTTTTTTTTAACATAGCTCGACCACCTGATTCGTCTATTTCGCGATATCCAGGGTACCGCGAAACCGTTTTTTTTTCATTCCTGTTCAAGCAAATCGCAGAGCCTTTAACACAGCATTTGGCTGATGGGGAGTCCCATGACGTAAGCGCATGTCGAAAGACTATCCGGCCAATTAGCGATGCTGATACGGAATCGGCGGCGCTGGGGATCGTAATGGTGTGACACACAAACAATAACAAACCGCCAAAACCCCTATAGTCCAACATTAACACAGAAAACAAAAACAATAGATCAATTACCTCACCTTGTGAGGGAGGGGTGACCACCAACTTTTGGAACTTCTCCTGTAAATTTTGGTTTAATGTAATATTAAATCAAGCATTTATTTCGATTGGAAAGGCGCGTTGCCCCATTCTCACTGTGACGCTACGCCAGTGCTAATGTTGAGTTACCGTCAAACGTTTTGTCAACTGGGACAAAAAGCATTCTGATCAAGAATGACGACGAAAAGAGAAGCATTTAAGTGGCAGCAGTTGATAGTTTTATGAATCTAGCAATTAAACATATGGTGCCTATTCTCCGATTTGCCTGTAACATGCGAAAAAAGACTCACCCCACACAGCTGCAGACACAAAGGCACTCGAATCGTCCACTTGCATTAGTGAGACTTTAGGTACAGATGACATCCTTCTAACAGCATACTCCATGAAAACCACAAGCCATAGGTAAGTGCAGCAAAAAGGTCACAGCATGGCAAGATGCCTGTCACGAAAAAAAACAACCAAAACACAACAACAAACAAAACAAAATAATGAATCAAAATGTGAGTCTATATAATAAAAATATGAACGAAATAAAAAAACGTATTTCGCAGTATTGACCTACCTTGACATTCACTCGCTACGTTAGGTGGTATTAAAATCTCTTTATTATTTGAAACCAGTCAATGGAGCTGACCAAACAATTTAATCGCAAACTGGACTAATAATATCTCCTCAATATTGCAAAGTACAGGCGTAAATATCATGGGTCTGCAATATAAATGTACATTTTCAAGGCATGTGGCCGGTATCAAATAAAATGATTCAACATGCATACACCCATTCCGTTAACAAACAGTTCAACTAATTCCCACGTACTGCAATTTTAAAGAGAACTGGCACATTTGAAAAATAGTGCGCCTCAAGATTTTTCAAACAGCGATTATGATTGGCATGGTTGTTGTAAAGCTTTGATATACAAAGCCCCTCAACCCGAAGTGATTTAAGACCAAATCAGCTTCCTTATGGGTTTAACAGAACGATTTGTAATGTAACGTGCCGGCGACGCCGAAATTCAGCAGGACGACCCCGCGAAAATCGAAAAGGCGTTTAAAACAAGAACAACGCACGCCGGTTTGACCGGTCATAACCTTTGTGGTTTTCATATCGTGAGTACGAGTCAAAAATTTTATGTAATATATCACATCGTGATTTAAAGGTATTGGAAACTTAAAAGTGGGCCTACAAATTACCCGGATATCTTTAGTCCTCATATCAATGTCCCTTATCTGTTTTGGGTAGTTATTTTTATGGGTAAATATATCTCTGATTCTTTTTCTCCCAATGCCTAGACGATCATTTGAGAACAATTGAAGACCATTTATATTTTGTGAAAATGTG
Organism: Ophioderma brevispina; assembly: GCA_023653785.1. Classification (NCBI taxonomy): domain Eukaryota; kingdom Metazoa; phylum Echinodermata; class Ophiuroidea; order Amphilepidida; family Ophiodermatidae; genus Ophioderma; species Ophioderma brevispina. The sequence goes on from JAMKCH010006144.1 coordinate 30,348, forward strand.
CCAGTTGCCGCTTTTTAAACGCAAATTTCTATTTCAATGCCTAATTCGGCCCTTGCATTTTACCAGTGTCGGAGGGGGCGGTCGCTTCCCTCCACGAAAAAATTGTCCTTGGTTAAATAATTTATTGATAGTCGCTATTTCCCCTCTTCCCTCTATACGAAAATAGCAATTGAAACAAGAGAAGACATTTACATATTTGTGAAAATGTGCCAGGTGCCGCTTTAAACGCACATTCTATTTCAATGCATAATTCGGCCCTTGCATATTTACAGTGTCGGAGGGGGCGGTCGCTTCCCTCCACCGAAAAATGTCCTTGAGTAAATAATTTATTGGAATAGTGAGTATTTCCCTCTTCCCTCATAAGAAAAATAGTTGTAGAATTTTGTAGAATGCCCCCTGTTTTGGATGATTGGATCTTTTAAGTGATTATTAGATGAATCTATCGGCACCATATATTAATTGAAAATCCCTAAATAAAACGTAGATTCGAAGGGGTTTTCATGGCAATTGGAGTACGTATTCCGTGGGGAAAAAAATCAGATTTTCCGACAAGACACAAACTGTACAGCAATCATGGGAGTACCATGTTATTCTCCTGTGATTTATATTTTTTTAAAACGCCGCATTGCAATACGGAAACAGAAGCCAGCGAAAATATACCACGTGACTTCAGCAAGTTTGAAACAAGCCTCGTCCTGTTGAACTTCGTTGAGCACACAACGGATAGGAGCGAAAAGTTCGTTTCGAAAATTTTTATGCAAAACACATACCTTTTTAAATTCAGTGATTTGAGCGGGAAATGTAAAGAGGGTTGTTTTAGACATCATTTATGATCAACAACATGTTTTAGTTGGCTACTCATCTAAAAACGAACAATCCATGAAAAACGTGGGACATTTTTATTTAAAAGGTGGTCGCGTAATAAATTATAGTTTTTTTATAGCAAGTGCACTGTAACCACTGATCTCTTACAATTCGGAGTGCTACACACAGTAATTAAGTTGGCCATCAGCCCAGAAGGTTTTTTGGTTAGAGAACGAGATCCAATATCTTATGAACACGGGAAAATAAGAGAACTTATAACTTTTGCAAAATATGAAACTGTGTTGTCTGCCGGGGACCCGTTGTTGCGTGGAGCCCCAGGAGAGGAGTAAAGTTACCTATGGGGTCAAATGTCTTGAATGTCTAAATTAATATAATATAGCTCAAATTATTCATTAGGATTTAAGCAGGAGAAAAGAGTCAATTGGGTCACACGGGTGTGGTGCTTCCTTTCCAAGCTATTTGGAAAAATAGGCTAACGGTCAGTTGTTTATTCAAGAACGGTCACCCGTTGCAATACCCAGATTGTTGTAAATAATATTTTTTTTTAAATGTTTAGTGATACTGAATCCAACTATGAAATGCTTTGCACTTTCGGGCATCTCCTTGTGTTTA
>JAMKCH010006145.1:0-56046 GCA_023653785.1 Ophioderma brevispina
GTCTTATAGCCTGCTAGAAGGTAGGTTAAATGAGGCAGTGATAATTTGATAAAAATTGGGCACCAAACTTCCTTGGTTGATGTCTGAAGGAAGGACAATGATCAATCTGAAGCTGGGGTTTCTTCCAAGTACTTTCCCATGTTTTGACCCAATTTTGGGGGAATAACTTTGGTAAACTTCAGGAAATTAGTGCATGATTTTTGCAGGGATTTTTTTAAAGAAAGTAACAAATTAGTTGGTCCTTCATATAATCATACACAAATGTATGTTACATTGCAGTAAATTGAACTCTGGTCCTAATCTTAACTGTAACACTAAACCTGACACAAACTCTGACACTAACATTAACCTTAACATTAACCCTGACACTGACACCCCGGGACAACTAAAATGGTAACGGAGAAGGGGAAAAATGGGGAAGAGAAGAAGGGGAAGAAGAGAAGAAAAGGGGAAGGAGTAGCAAAAAGAGAAAAGAAAAGGGGAGGGAAAAGGGAAGGAGAAGCAAATAAATAATCTTGTGCAGGTGGCCAGGTTGGAAGTAGAAATCATGTGGATCCCCCCCCTTAAGACGGGTCCTTCTTGAGTCTTGCCCCCTCCCCCAGGCTGCTAACCCTAAAAAGTAACTGCTAACCCTAAAAAGTAACTAACCATGACTGATACTGACCCTAACACTAACCCCGACACTGACACTAACCCTAACACTAACATTAGCACTAACCCTGACACTAACTCTGACACAAACTTTATCATTAATTGGACAATTACCCTAACACTAACCATAACACCAACCTGACACTGACAATCTTTATGTGGTACAAATTGTTTTTAGGCAGATTATTACACCAAGGCTGATCTAAAGAAAATCAAATCAATATGTTGTTCAATCTAATGAATGTTGAGTTGGGTTGACAATATCAAACTTTATTATTAACCATATGACCACTAACGGACAATTTCATTGTTTTTTCATTGGGTTGTATGATGTAATTGACCAATCAGAATGATTAGAAAATCTTGAAGGTGTGTACAGATTTGGAAGGGCTATTTTGATTCATAGGGTGTATAATGTTAATGTTACGTAGTGACCCCAATCAGAATTTTTAAAAATTATTACTGTGATGATTTTTCTTATAACAAAAACTACACCCAATGTGTCTGCCAAGAAGTATGCTTACACTTGTGTAACATTACAGATCATAGCCATGTTTTTTTTTCCCAGAAAAAAAAAAACAGTTTTTTTTTATATAGAACATTAAACACTCTGTATCATGTGCTTTGTTTTGTTAAAGGTGCATGTTCTGATCATCTTTGGGGCCCCCGATTTAACCAGAAGTAGTATCGATTTTGATATCAGATGAAAGGTCGTATTTTTCTCATTGTCATCCTGAAATTTGAGCCCTCAAATCCATTTCTTTGCCAAGCTATAAACAAAAACCGCCAAATTTATGGTTAAAGCGAAATGCCAGGCTAATATAATTTACGCTTCAGCATATTATAAATACATTTTTGTTTTGAAATGAATGTCTTTCAGTCAAAAAATGACACTATATAATTGATAACAAAGTAAAACGTTTATAATATCTTCCGTATGATTGCAGCCTTTTTGATCGGCCCATGAAAAAAATAGAAACCATGATGCTGTATAGCACATAGCGTGTCTTGAAATAAGTAGCCAGTGAATGACATAACCAAACTTTTTCAGCTATATTCTGTTTGAAGAATCTGCCCGTTTTTAATCGATTGTTACTGCTTTTCTACTGGACACACTATATAATCCGATTTTCTGGCCAGGAGTACCCTAGACATTCCTTAGACACCTGTTTTTGTCTATTGACTTCTCAAGTCATACAACGTCACCAATGCCGAGCAATGTCACCAATGCCGAACATGGCGACCTCCATGGGCAACATTTATTAGTTAATTCTGCTAATAAGGCAATCTATATTGCAGTAGATATTATTTCTTTCAGACCGCAAAAACATCTTTTAAAACATACTTAAATTAAAAATTAGCCTGTTAGTACACTTTAACCATCAATATTAGCACAGTGTTGAATTATTGCTTCTACCATCAAAACCGCAAGCTTCTTTCCCACGGTACTTAATGGGATGTATGTGCAAGTGCCATGCTCTCATATCAAGTAGAGAACACAATAGACATAAATCAGAATAAGCACCTTTAACAGAATAAAACATGACACAGAATAAGGGTGAAGGGTATAATGTAATTATACCAAGATTTTACCAAAAAGTGAAATTAAATTAATAAAAAAAGAAAAATAATAGCAGTATTAGCAATGGCAACATCACACAGTCAACAAAAGCAATTGATGGCAAAGACAACAATAGCAACAACAACAACAACAATTTAACAAAGAATTGTGGTGGCCATAAAGCTTAAACTAAATATCATTTTGAAATGCTGCAAATGTTTACATTAAAGTTTAAAGAGAAATCCACTTTTTAATGACAACAACATGGCAATAAATCAGGATACAGATGGATATCAATTCTACTCTTTATTTTGAAATTCATTAATTGCATCTTTTAAAATTCTACAATAATCATACTTAAAATTCATGAGAATAAAAACTTTAATGAAACTTGATAATAACAACTTGTATATTTATGATATTTGTATTGTAATTTATCATTCATGTTACATCTTGGAATCTGGTCATTTTACATTAATAGTTTTCCATTATTGATTTCCATACTGGAGATCCTTGCTTAGGTTATATACCACACAAATTAAACAATCCCAACCCAAGTCTAAATAAATAAACACCCCATTAATTTCTATTTTTCTTAAATGTCATATTTACCCAAATAATTCATTCACGACCTATTACTAAACACTAAAACTGCTCGTAATTCCCAGCCAATTACATCCCCTAATAAGATCTGATCTGTCGGTTTTGGTTTCAATTATGGGACCTAATTGGTGCAAACAACAGCCGTTCACTCCACGGTGCCATTGAGGCAAGCGCCCGGCCACGGCCAATTGTCGTGCGGCCATTTGTATCATCCCTGCCATTGTCGAGTGTGTTTGTCTTCCCCTTGTAACGCGATAAATGCACTCGTGTTTCTCTAGTGTTATCGATAGAGTGGCCACTTGAATTGCATGACCAAATCCCCTGAGGTTGCTTCAGTTTTCAAACTCCTAGTCGTATACGGTTGACTTGGGGCATAAATGAGGGGTATTTGTGACGGTAGAGCGCACTCGAGAGTGGCCCGTTAGCAAGCTTTGTTTGCTATTGCCATCTGGCTATCATGGCTACTTAAGTTCCTTCAAGACTGATAGCAATATCTAAGACATTGTAGCAACTACTACACGTAAAAAGTAGATCTTGTGTCAGTGATACGTGCATGCTAACAAACTCCGTCAAACTAGTGAAGTGGGTGTTTATATTAGCTATTTTGTTTGATTTTTAAAAATGTACTCTATTACGGGGAATCGCTGAGGATATAGTTACACAGATGGAATCTCAGGCATAAAACGGAATAGGAAAAATTTGACAATTTTTAAAGTATTTTTTTGAAGTTATGCTAACAAATGGAAGCAATTATGTGCATTTTTTGGAGAAATGTCTGAAATTTTCTTTCAAGTTGATTTTACTTTTAAATAAAAGATTATACCATGAACATATATCATTAATTTCTCTTTAAACCAAAAAAAGCCAAGAAAATTTACAGAAAGAAACTTGATACAAAATTAGATGTTTTACCTGTACAAATGTACTAATTAAGATTGAGGATCCCAATTTTATTGCAAAAATGGATATTTCAAGACATGTAGATCATCTACAGCTTTAAACCACTTTCTGGAATTTTAGTTTATTAAAAAATAAATTGAACACCACCAAAACCTCAATTTTGAGAAAGAAATTGGAAGGTGTGTGCCATATAAATATACATGTAGTATTATTGCTGTAACTAAAAAATTGAGATGTTTATACCCTTCAAATATTTAGAGGTAGGTATGAATAACAAATCATCATCTTTACTTCAGTTATTTTAATCTCTTGTGAAGTGCCAGCTGATTTGCTACAAGAAAGTCATGTGATAGATTAAGCAAATCAGCAGCATGGTACTCTCTAAATATAAATGAGTAAACCACTCCAAAATGACTGATTTTGAACTTAAAAAAACAAAAAATTTTCACTCAAAAAGAGTGAAAATCACTCCAAAAAGAGTGGATTTGCACTAATTTTTGTGTTGCCCTTCATTTAACTCCTTAAAAGGAGTTGTCCTTTATTCAACTCCTCAAACAAGTGCAATTTCACTCTTGGGAATGATTTTCACTATTTTTAAGTAGCATTTTTTTAAAGTAAAAACACTCTTCTTGGAGTGGTTTAGAAGTATTTCATTCGTTTTGAGAGTGAAATTTTCACTTGCTTATATTTAGAAAGTAAGAATCGTGATAGGACTGAGGTGGATTTGGCTGAAATATTTTAGAAACTTCATTTTTACTGGTTGCTCAAATTATTAGATCATACTACGTGAATAAAAAAAATTGTGCAAGGATTAAAGATGATCTTCAACTTAATGCAATCACTATATCATATAGATTCGTTGTTGTTTTTATAAACACATCTAATATACTTCCAAATGTTGAAAAAATGAAAGAAATTGATTAAATAATAAGCCAGATATGACCAAATTTGTAAGCACACGCCTTTTTTCGCCATTCCTATGGGATTTACACACATTAAGCTTGTGTTTGTGAGAATGTACAATATCAATATCATGATGCCTTTGTCAACGTAATGCTACATTTTCTTGATTATTTCAACTACGGATTAATCAATGAATTTATTTATATTAATGTGCCAACTGATATGACAAATCCAAACACCAATTCACCTATTGTATGGCAAGAAAACAAGATCTTCCCATTGTTTAGGATATTGCAAAGAGTTTAGTGCCTTTAATTGGCATAACTTGTAGGCCTATCTATACCTGGATTACAGTAGTAATGTTGAAACCCTTTTCAGGCTTAATTGGGTGAGATTTTGTGTGAACATTTTCTTTTTGATGATCATTGAAGGAGATTGTGACTATTCATAGATCAATTAAACAAAATAGCTTGGGTCATCATTACTTTCATAATGCTCTGTCCCGCATACGCGTACATTGACTTATTCTTGCTTAACTGTATAGACCAAACAACCAACTATATAACAAATTCTGTTGTCCCCATCGGGGGGGCTAAGGGAAAAACAAGTGTAATTTCATAATAAATGATTAAAATCATATAACTATCTGTTCCCGTGCATAAAACTGGCACATTTTCTTCAAAATGAATAAAATATCACCTCAACTTCTCTTTCCCAATATCAGTGACCAGTGGATATGTATATACTTCAGCAAACCATTAACTATAAAAGACATTACAATGGGCCCGGTATGCAGAGCTATTGTTATAGCCAGGTGTTATCACCTCCACGATTCGTGTTGAGTAACAAAATACCCGTCCTCTTTCACAATAACTAACCAGTTTACATTATAATATAGGTCGTTGACCCTAAGTTTTAATCTGAAAATGTGTTAAATTGAATAGAAATGTAGTTAAGCAATAAGTTATGGATTTAATTCTGCACAGAGTTGTTAGGTCAAAGCTTGCCCAGCAACATTCTGTCATGATGTCTGTTTGTCTTTCTTCCTTTTCGAATAAGTGATGCAAAATATGGTCAAAGTTAATTGAACACGCACTATAGACGCTCGAGATTTATTTATTTGTGAATGAGGAAAGTATTTTGTGTTTACGTCATTAAAAATACTTCTTCTAAATCGGTAACACCTGAATCTCTTCAACCGCGAGACAATATAACAATGATCCTTCACTCCCAGATAAAAAGGAATCTGAAGTGTTTTTCTATACCACATACTTGGCCGGTAATTGAATATCTTTAGCTCCATTGTTTGCTGAAGTCTAGTGTATCTATTGGTCACTGATACTGGGGGAAATAAATTGAAGTGACATTTTTATTCATTTTAAAGAAAATGTGCCAGTTTTATATGCGGGAACAGACGGTTATATGATTTTAATAATTTATTATGAATTTACACTTGGTTTCCCTTAGCCCCTCGATGGGGACAACAAAACAACAGCATAGAAGGACATGTCCCATAGTCTAATAGATCCCATTGGAATGGAGGAAAAGGAAGAAGGAGGAAAAAAGGGGTTGTGTGCTTACAAAATTGGGTCATTCGGGCTTATTTTTTAATCGTTTTCTCATTGTTTAAACATTTGGATAGTATAAGTAGATTTGTTATTAAAACAACAAAAAATCATGATTCAGTGACTTTATCAAGGTCAAGGCATTCTGAAACCGTTTTTGTCAACAATTTTTTTTTGATTCGTCAGTATAATCACCCAATCAGAAACACTTTATGCCAGCCAGTACCATGGTGTTCTACAAAGATGGCTATTGCGATTTATTCACGCCAATCAGTATACTGAGAAGAATGGTGGTAGGTTTGAGGAGGAGGGATTGACTTAATATTTGCAAAATTCTTTTTTGGTTATCAAATGATGTTACATTGTAATCCCCCAATCAGAACATCGTTAGAAAAGCAGTAGTTAGTTAGTAGTAGTGCCAGGGGTTAAGGGTATCGGCATCAAATTAAACAGGGATGTGCCCGGGTAGGTAAATTCTTAGGGAGGGCAATATTTTCTTGTTCCAAAACGGGAAAAATTACAAAAAACATAATTTTAACACAATTTATTGTTTAAAAAAAAATCCCTGTTTTTTTTTGAATTTGAAAAATCTTAGGGGGTGGCCACCCCCTACTGTGCCCACACCAGGTGATCGACGGTCTACTACAAGGCCATTTCTTCATGTAGTTACCAAAAACAGCTCCACCGCGTAGACGGGGATTACCTACCCTAATAGAAGTCACTCGCCGGCAAGGATTCCGTGTATTTTTGCCGAATAGACGGATAGTGTACACACACGGACTGTCTGCACCGTAGCCGGATAGCTACGTTGGTTACCGCCTCTCAGCATGTGGCGGCGCGGTTATTTCTCATGGCAATTTTTTTTTTCGATATTTTGGCATTATTTGCATTTTTTATTAAATGTGCGTGTAATATGGGGTGTTTCGATGATGCCCCGATTCGAATTTCGTGATGATTTCCTCACCAAATGCTTAAAAAATGCTAACAGGAACGAGTGTAAGCCACCCTCCTTTGGCCCATGACTTGAAAATGGCGCCTAGTTACCGCGGGTAGCTTAGTGGTAAGCTGCGTGGTCTCTCCGGTACTGTTCTACACTAATCCACCTTCTCTCCACCTGATGGGCAACGACCGGGTAGCATCGGGTAGTACTGTTACAGTAGACGCCTCACTGTATACCTAATCACTGTGTGTACTTTGAAAGCCCTACCTTGCAGCTATGAACGCCCAACAAACCCAGTGTGTACTGTGCAGTAGCTGCACGCGGTGGTGACCCGGTGTTGTAAGTGCAGTATAGGCTCCAAGTGAGTAAGACACGGGCCGTGAATTAAGCCAAAGGATACGCAGAACCAGGACTCAAAAATCAGAATGAACCTTCAGAGCGAGTCAAATACATTGAATGTTTTGGTTTATTGGAAATGTTCTTAAAGAAATTGATTTTTGTCTTCATTTGCCTTCTTTACATCAACCATTTTGAGTCTCGACAAGAGAACAGGCATCAATGACAACTACCAACATTCTATAATCCATTCTTATTCCATATTGGATTTGAAGAATAAATATTGAACTATTCAGAACATGTAACTAAGAAAAATCCTCCATAGTATCCTATGGGGTATTAGTAATTAAGGTTATTGATCCATAACATTTAACATAATAAGCTATTTTTCCAAAATTTTGATCTATTTGCCTCTAAATGAACCCATAATTACATCACTGTTACTGTAAACAGAAGAACATTTGTTTACCTTGGAACGTCAACAACCATTTTGGCAGCCATTTTGTCCCCAAAGTACAATACACTAGCTTACACCACAATAAGGAAAAAGAATTATTACATTAAATAAGTCATAAAATCAATTGGATCCACATGAAAAAATGATGAATTAGACTCAAATGATAATGAGTATTTGTTCTGATTTACGGGCTGTCTCTCCAGGGCATGGAAAATTTTGATGGCCATTTTTCCCAAAAATGGAAGAAATGAAGCAAAAATAATGGTTCTCAGAGACTTAAATGCATATTTTTATTCACCTTGCCTGGAGCAAATTGTACCCTAGTGTTTATATCTTGAATTATACATGACTCCAGTATTCGTTCTGTGTCTAATGTTCATTATCCAAAGTTAACTTTTCAAATCATTTCTCGTTTCCTTGCTGGTTACAAACTTGATACAACAATCTAACACTGAAATATGCAAGTCAATTAACACATTCTTGTGCAAGAACTTTCACTTCTTTTGAGAGCTCTTCCCAGCATTAGTATTAACTTCATGCACTTGAAGCCATGAATACTATTTTTGCAAAACTTTTTCCATTCAATAAAACATAATATTGTGATAAAACATGGTTACTAGGCTGCTTCTCTTACTTTTCTTGGAGCGAACCTAACTTTAAACCTGGGTTAAACCAGGGTTAGTCCTTTGTGACTGGACATTTTTTTCCATCCAATTTGTGTTTTCATCCAAGATTTCATTATTTTCCAAATATTTGACTTTTAGAAAGGCTGTAGTAAAGAAAATAAACTTCCATTCACAAAGTTTGAGTAAATGGCCTTTGTTGTCTTGCAGAAGTTCAGTGGTCCAGTGGTATAAATTAAGGTAAATAATTAAGATGTAGGTTTTCAAATGGAAATGTAATAATGGGAATTGGACCAAATGAGAATTGGACCAAATGAGAATTGGGCCAAATGGAAATTGGGCCAAATAGGATTGGACAATTGGGGATTGAACCAAGTGGGATTAGACCAAATGGGAATTGGAGCAAATGAGAATTGGACCAAATGAGAATTGGGCCAAATGGGAATAAGACCAAATGGGAATTGGACCAAATAGGGTTGGACAAATGGGAATTAACCAAATGGGAATTGGACCAAATGTGAATTGGACCTAGTGGGAATTAGACCAAATGGGAATTAGACCAAATAGAAATTGGACCAAATGAACTGGATCAAATGGGAATTAACCAAATGAAAATTTGATCAAATGGGAAAGGACCAACTGGGAGAGACAAGAAAAAAATTAGACCAAATGGATTGGACAAATGGGAATGGACCAAATGGGCATGGGATCAATGGAGTTACATAAAGCGAATTAGACCAAATGGGATGGAATCAAATGGGAATGGACTGGGGGACGTGGGGCAAAATTATGGATCACAAAATGCTCATGAATTATAGTGCAAAAAGACATTATTTTAAATATATCTTTGGAACAAAAATACCACTTTCTCAATGCAAGCAAGGTAGAATTCCAAGCACAGACAGAGTTCTTTCAATTGTCATAGACATATAATTTTTGACATCCGATGACTTTCTGACAGCATGGATCACACATGTCATGCATATCTATTCATCTAATCCTAGTTCTCATAGTTGTATGGCCTGCGTTCTCCTAGTTCTAAAGGCCGAGATATCAAATTCTTATGCCATTATCTGGTCTAGAATATCCATTTCCAACTACTTGCAAACAACATTTGTATTATGAATGAAATGAAATGAAAAAAGAACACAAAGAAAAATTAAAGAAAAGGGGAAAAACTACTATCAACAACCAAATATTCATGTGTAACAAGAGATTTCTCATATCATCTGTTCCTTAAAAGATTTAAATCCCCGATTTTTGCGCTGATGTAAAGCTTTCAATCAAAAATATCTCAATCTGAAAGGATTAAGCTGAGAATTATTTCTTTGGTACAATAATTGTGAAATTTCTCATTTCGTATTGGCGCCAAAATTCATCCTATGTTTTATATTGAAATATATAGTATAGAGCAAATCAAAATCATCTTTTGTTTTCACTTTTAAGACATTTCTGAAGCCAAATACAAGCAAGGTAAGAAATCTACTGAGTGTGTGATCTCTATGAAATCATTACATATGTCACAATGGATACGTTGAAATCTCTTGTTGCACCTTTAAAGCAATCATACCACATCTCATATGCAACATGCCTCATTTAAAAAAAATGTTGATGGTGAAATTTGGCACAATTGGATTTGTAACAAACTAAAACTCCCTCAAAAGTGGTCTAGCTGTTATTGACAGGTAAAATTCCATTTTTCATTAAGCTCTTCTATCATTTTTTGTTACTTTGGTGACCTTTTCAATTAAGACAAAATCAGAGAAGAGAAAAATGCTGTCACATTCCTCTTAAAATCACACACCATAGATGTAGGAAGGTTGTTGTCTCTCATGATAAGGTCTTGAAATCTCCTTGATCATGATGATACAACCTTATTACAATGTTGAAATTATGATAAAAATAAAGCAACATTACTCTATCAAAAGAAGGTATCTTGCTGATAACTTAAATATCACATACACCCTTATACCATGCCAGAGACGAGCTGTCATGTTGAGTGTTACAAACATTCACACCTAAGACACAAGGGACATGCATGGGGTGTTAAGTACCAATTATCTCTCTAATTGCTTTGTTAATCAGGCTTATCAATAACGGGGATAAGAATCTCTCCCTATCAGCAACCGGAGTCATCAAATGTCACACTGACTGTTTTTGTTTGATGTTTTTGAGGAAAATTATCCTTGCTTTTATCATAAAATATCAAACAAACAGAAGGTTAACATAGTGGTTTTGGGGCATAGTGTTATCAAATTGGAACAATAAATTGTTAACTTACAAGACAGTGAATATTGGTTTGATTAACTTTGATATATAATTCAAATTACTTATTTGTGGTCCTTGAAATGTCTCGAAAGTAAAGATTTTTAAACATATCTTTAATCCTGATGGTAGGATTTTACTCTGCAAAATTTAAATACACACTTTTATATCTTTCCAATTTTGGCTTACTTTCAAAATGAGTTCTATAATCTATAGCAATGAGTACCACTCTACAATTGAATAAGTGTCTGCTCTTTAAATTAAAGGTGCAACAAGAGGTTTCACATATCAGGTATCTCTAAAAAATCGAAAGTACTGATTTTTGCCCTGATGTAAAGATTTCCATCAAACTATCCCCATCTGAAAGGATTAAGCTGAGAAATGTTTCTTTGGTACAAAAATTGTGAAATATCTAATTTTATATAGGAGCAAATACGAAATTCAGCCTATGTTTTATATTGAAATTTAAGCAAATCAAAATCAACCTTTTTCCCCTCTTTTAAGGCATTTCTGTAGCCAAATACAAGGTAAGAAATCTATTGAGTGTCTAGTGTACATTAAATGACTATTATGACACAATATTTGGGTGCTTCAAAATCTCTTGTTGCACCTTTAATACAGGGATAAGAATCTCTCCCTATCAGCCATCGGAGTCATTAAATGTCACACTGACTGTTTTTGTTTGATGTTTTTAAGGAAAATTATCCTTGCTTTTATCATAAAATATCAAACAAACAGAAGGTTAACATGATGGTTTTAGGACATAGTGTTGTCAAGTTTGAGTGATAAATTGATAGCTCACTAGATAGTGAATTTATGTTAGTCTGATTAACTTTGACATACAATTATAATTACTAACTTGTGGTCCTTGAAATGTCTCAAAAGAAAAAAAAATTCAACAAACCTATACACCTGATGTCATTTTGTTCTTGCAAACAAAATTTAAATATACACTTTTATATTTTTCCTCTTTTATTTTGGCTTATTTTCAAAATTAGTTCCACAATAATGATTACCACTCTAAAATTGAATAAATATCTGATCTTTAAATTAGCATATGCATTTAGCACTAGACACAAATTAGATGGGATCTTTTTAAATTTCTCTATTCATTTAATTTCACTTGCTTAGTTAAAGGTACTACCTTTACTAGAAAAAAATTGTTTCCAGTAGATAGTCCCAAAACCAAATGCATGTTGTTAATTCTTTTGAAAATAATTTCCCCCAGAAATATCAGAAAGATTTCACTGTTAAGCTATTCTTACAAATATCAAATATCTGTATATTATCATGTTGATCACTGAGAGTGCCTTTAATACTTCATAAAAAAAGTTGAATAATGATTTTAAAATCAATCACTCCAAATCCACAGTTTCTCCATTTAATGTTTGGGTTTCTGTTTCTTAGAACATAGCTCATAGCCTTATTATATTCTTATAAATATATTTTTGTTCCATCACAGGCTTGAATCTGTGTGAAGTGATTATAAGGCTACAAGGCAACATCAGTAGAAGGAACTTGCCTGCTTTTCCAAGGTTCACTATTTCAAATGTTCATTTCTAAGGTATTTTACCTTATTCATTTCTTGGAATTTCAAACCTCTAGAATATTGATACCTTATTTCTTTAGAATAGCATCCTTTAAGAAGCAAGCCTTTTGAATAGCAAGCCCTTGCAACAGTGAATTTTGAGCATATAGTGAACTCTTAGAACAGTGAACCTTAGAAGAAACAGTACACCTTTAGAATAGACGTTCAGAATATTGAACCCTTAGAATTGCAATCCTTTGGAATGGCAAGCCCTTGGAATAGTGAATTCTCAGAATAGCGAACTCTCGGAATAATGAACCATGTAGTAATAGAGAGCCTTTAGAATAATGAATTTTCAGAATATTTCACCTTCAGGATAGCAAACAATTGGATATAGCAAAGCTTGGAATAGTGAACTTTCAGAGCAGTGAATCTTCAGAATTTGGGAACAGTTAATTTTTCAGAATGATAAACTTTCAAGAGAGCACAGGTTTGGTTGGACTAGTAAAGAGTCCAAATTCCAACTTTTGGAGCAATGTGTGACAGTCATTAAAACAAGGAGAAGAAAGTTACGGTAAGAAAAATTATGCTTTGCCCTGAACCATTAGGCATGTATAACTCTGAAAGTGACAATTTAGTCCAATCAAGAAGGTTAAGGGCATTGCCAAAGCTACCAGTGTCCTCTTAATCTTGACCAGTTGTTAGTCTAATGGTCTATAGTTGTGACTAATCTAATGATACTAATTGGCTATTGGTTGACTTATCACCTGTGTTGTGATTGGACACGGCAGGCAGCCAACAGGTTTAAAAGCCACAGACTGATAAAAGTATCTAATGTTGCCAGTATCATGCTGACTGCAAAGGCCGACAAAAACGTCAGAGGCATGGGCACGGAGCAACTGGTAGTGTTGGAATTTCTATTAGATTTTGTCTTGTTGTGTAACATCATTCTCTATCTTAAAGCTGTAATTGTCATGTGAGTGCAAGGAGGTTGTAAGTGCAATAGCTGCCATGTGATACATCTGTGTGTTGGCATGTACTATTAGGATAACTCAATTTATCTTTCCTTGAGTCAGTGATCCTTAAAATGGTTCTTTAGGCGACACAGTTGCCTGAGGGACCATTTCAAGAGCCACTGACCAAAGACTTGGCATAATAGTATATTTCATGGGAATTTCTGACAATTGGCAGCTATTGCACTTACAATCTTATTGCATTCACATGAAAATATTTTATTGAAAAAAACCATTTAAGTTCTTGATGTTGATATTTAAGTGTGATTGGATTTGTTTCTAATGAACTAAACTCTTTCAATGTGTTTTTTTTTCTGCAGATGAGCTACACGTCTTGAAATGATGGCTTTAATCATTGAAATCCCCACATCATCATCCCCTGTCTTGCCTTAAAAAGTTGAGATTTTGTAGATCTTTTTGTGTCTTCTGAACCATTTGCCATAGTATTGCATGCAGACCTAATCTGACAGGAAATTTGATTTTTGATTGTCTCTTCAAGAAATTCTCAATTAGTATTTTCTGTCCATAAATGGACACAAATTACAACACAGTTTACCCATGGGACACTGCTTATACAACACCATCAAATTGCAAGATCAGAATCAACTGAAATTTGGGAATAAGTTTTTTCTCAAGTGTGGACCAATGACAAAACAGAAGGGGCTAGAATCCTTAAATGCTCCTTTAATTAGCCCTTTGTACTGGGAAAAAGTGGATTTTCTTCAAGCTTCTGGTTGATTTTCTCCCTGGGATGTTTTGGATTTAAATTGAAATTGACACTTGAAGGCATATTCATTTTTTTATTTTACAGGAAACATTTTGTTTTGTCATATTTCTCTAGAATCACTCAGGTACATATCGCTGTGTGAATGCATGAAGGTCATAAGTGCAATAGCTGCCATTTGTAAGAAATTCCATTTAAATATACTATTATGTCATATCTTTGGTTAGTGGCTCTTGAATGGTTCTTCAGGCAAAGATGAGTCACCTGAAGAACCATTTTAAAGCAGTGATTTGCTGATCTGAAAAAAAAACATCAAAATTCATGATGTGCTAACTTAACCTGCAAGTGGTTGGCTTGAAATCTGTGTATTAAAGACAAGGCAGTACTCTTTATCTGATTCTGTAATTTCTATATGTACGTATCAAAATCGCAACTTGAGATCAAAAAAGACTTTTCCTCTGAATATCCCAAATTTATAAGTGTAATATTGTGCATCATGACCTGTACAGTTCAACCTCAAACACAGACATTATTGGTCTTCTGTACTGGTGTAAACCACAATCAGCTGTTTAGTGTAGATTTTGAGATGCCTTTGCTGTATGTCTATTTGCAGGAGACAGTATGACAAATTTCCTCAAATACTTCATTTTTTTCAATATTTGGTGTTTTCCCCTCCATTAAAATAGTTAAATGGAATTGTAAATACTTTATTATAAACTGAAAAATGCATTTCCACATTTTTAATTCTCTCGTATTATCGCTGCTTATCCCTGTAAGAGCCAATGACTCAAAGAAAGATACATTGAGAGTTATCCTAATACATGGCAGTACACAGATGTATCACATGGCAGCTATTGCACTTATGACCTTCTTACACTCACACAATGATATGGGCATCTTGCTCTTTATTAGGCAAACAAATGGTTCCTTATGTTGGGTTCACTCAACTAACTGCATTTTAGCTTGAAGAGTTGTAAAAAAAAATCACCCAAAAACTCAAATTGGTAAAAATGTATTTTTGTTTTATTTTTAAACATATTTTTGTTGAGTAAAGTCAAGATAAGGATTTTGTCTATCTGCCTACAAATGGGAAATGATATGGGTCATTTGGGAAAACCAATACCCTGAGACTAGGTTTGTTTCCTAATGGTCATGAAAGTGCAGAGTTTTGAATTGTCAGTTTGCCTTTGATGGTCAGTTTGCCTTTGATGAAGATCCTGCTAGGGTCAAAACGTCACGATGAAGATCCTGCTAGGATCGAAACGTCAGGCCCACACTCTATAGTATACAGTTTTGAATTTTTCAACAACAAAAAAGATTTCCAAATGATTATAATCACCAAGAGGGCCCAAGGCTAAGGCTCTGACTTGTGGCCTTACACAGAATTTAACAGTATAATGATGCAGACAAACAAAAATTAAAAAAAAAAGATCAGAAAGATGACTGAGACAGAATCATTAAGTCATAGATTTCTCACCTATCACCTAACAATAAAGTACCTAAAATTTTTGTGGACAAAAGTTACACAAAACTTCAAAGCAGAACAATATCATCATGCAATCTGGTCACACAATGCACACCATATCAGACAAGCAGAAATCACAGGATGTGATTCTCCGCAAAATGCACACAACACCCACGGGATGAAATAAGAGAAGCAAAACCATAGCCGACACGAAAGGGCCGACTTGGATTTCGTGCTTTATGCTCAAAACCATCTCTTCTCTCTCTTTTCAACTTTGCTTACTTGGGAGTAGTACTTGTACAGTGCATCTGGAATAGTAAAATTACAGCTTATTTGTTGCCATATCAAAACACTTTAGTGTACATTGTTTGGAAGTCAAAGTTAAACTTCGGAGTTGAACTGTTCTTAAAACGTGTCAAGCTTTTTTCAAAAAGCTACTGGGAGCTGACCAGTTTGCTTGAAGGCAATATCAGTGATTTGCTAAATCAGACAATCTACTCTCTAAATGTAAAAGAGTGAAAACCTCTTGTAAAGAGTCACAATTGTAAAAAATTACTCTGAAAGAGTGAAAATTCACTTCCATAGAGTAAAAAAAATCACCCCAAATCCAATCCAAAAGAGTAAAATTGAACTCGTTGAAAAGTGTCTACAGGGCCCATTATTTTTATGAGTGGGCCCTGTAAAAGAGTAAATTTCACTCTCTTAGAGTCAGACTTTTCACTCCTTTGGAATTATTTTTCACTCTTTGGAAGTGAATTTTCACTCTTTTGGAGTGATCTTTACAATTGTCACTCTTTACAAGAATGAAATATATCTTCTACATTTAGAGAGTAAACAAATCATCAAAAATCAGATTTTGGAATATTTTAACAAATGAAGGTATCATTAAATTTACCCTGCAGGTTATAAAATTTGTATAAATTCTAGAACTTAAGAAGAGGCCACTGCACCTTCACGCCCTGCATTTAGCAATGACCTCGATCTTCACATTCACAGTTTCACTTTATTTACTATTATGCAATATTTGCTGTTTGTACATTACTTTATCATATTGAATTATACTCTGTATTGCATGTTTCTTGTCGTGTGTACTGCTGTGATGATGAAGTTCAAATAAAATTCATTGATTGATTGATAAAAGTAAAGAAATTCCAATAAATATAAAACTTGATTAGTTAACATTGAAGGCTTCTGTGACTGTCAGCATGGACATTTACTGAAACATGCGGTTGAGATTTGTACTATATCAGCACTGCTGCTGTATTCCTTTTTATGTCAATTTTTCATTTAAAAAATCAAATGAAAATTCTACAGACATCTCCTGCAACTTTCAAATTACCAAATGTTTCAAATATTTTTATACTGTTGACCCACACATAGTGCTGTTAAATTGACATACACATTGTACATATTGTACATGTTGGACAAACAATACCACTTTCACTAAACTGTCACACACTAAACTCGCACATGTGCATGCATGAATGTACAAAGACACACATACATGCAAACAGACACATAAACACAAATATATACAAAGTATAATGATAACACAGATTCAAGACATAAACCTATATACTGGTAAGTCATACACTCAGTGGGGGCATTAGGATCAAAATTTGTTAGGGAAAAAGTTGGGGCAAGAAAGATTTTAGAGGGGGGAAAGGTGAAGTGAAATTTTCAGGTATTAAATGGGTAATTGCACGCAAAGTGCACAAAAAATTACAATTTTAATTGGGGAAAATAATAAACTGATTTAACACCAGGAAATGATTTCTGATCCCTTTTGGGTTGCTTGGTTACCGATTGTATGGGAACCAATCGTGCTTCACCCTTTTGTCTTCCACAACCAATCAGGGTGTTGTATTTTCGGGGAAGCTGACCGGCTTTCTTGGAAATGGTCACTTCGCTATTTGCCATCGGGGAGTCTAGTCACCCTTCTGTGCTTGTGGGCAATTATAAAATTTTCCCTCCCTCCCTCCCATATGTGTGGTAGACCAGCAGAAGGTCTTTTAATTTCCTCAATTTAGGTTTTATTGGGTTTATTGGTATCTTTGCTTATTGCTCTTTTAACTTATTGGACTTTTGTAATTTGTAATTAGAATTTTGGGAGGTTGTTTTATCTTACGATTATGTTGAATCTTTGTTTTGTGCGGAAAATTTAAGAAATTGGGGTCATTTAATGGATCTGAACCTTCTATAAATTGAACTTGAAGCATATATATAATAAATGAAATTGGATGGTAACTTAAGTTAGGCTAGTGGATAGGTCAGTTCCTTTAGCAAAACTAGTTGTAAATCTGTATGTATTCCAATAAGGATCTAATTGGGACTTCAAGTGTGAAGTTAGGCTATATTATTGGATCGGTACCTTCTTTGGCAAATTGCTGGGGGTGGGAACACACCGGCTTAGTATATTAATAGTCGCAGTGTGCAGTAGATTATAACAGGAACTTCGAATGTGTAGTTAGGCCTGTTCATTCCGCGGTACCTTCTTTTGCAAATTGCTGAGGAGTGGGAACCTCAGTGGTTTAGTACATTGCTGGTCGCTGAGTGCTTTTGGAATTGGAAAGAAACTGGAATTTGGATACATAAATATTTAGAATACTTTGATTTGGAATTGGAAATAAATAGGAGACTAACTCCTGGCAAATATGCGCCACATTCATATCGCATTGCTTTCTGTGTTTTCATTTCTCGGGTGGTAAACAAATATGACATTAAATATGCTGAAATGCACACGAAGTGCACGAGAAATTGCTATTTTAACTGAATTTGACAGTTATCCATCACTTTTGACAAGGTCAGGCTCAAGTTTGAGGGAATTCCGGGTGGGGGGGGAATTTTCCCCCATGCCACCTGACTTTTTCCCCGTTATGCTACAAGGTAAAATGTGGGTTGTTTACAGTTATGAGAAATTATATGTGCAGTAATCTATGCATAGCTATTGCAATACACACAATGCAATTATCACTTGCATTAAAAATGGCATGTCCTGATTCAAATGAAATTTTGGAATTAAGTTATGTTGGCAATGGCCTCTCATATGAAATACAGAAAATTATGATGTTGTATTCTCTAAATGTAAACGAGTGAAAATTTCACTCCCCAAAAGAGTGAAATTCTTTTAAACCACTCCAAAATGAGTGGTTTGTACTTTTAAAAAAATACATCGGTCCTCGGACCGCTTGTGTCGCCTGCCATCGCGGTTAGTGAATGATAGGCCTAACATGACGTTTGACCTTGATATGTGACCTTAGACCTCATAAACAAATGAGGGTTTGCATGTAAACTCCATAAACCAAGTTTGGTTCCAATTGAACTTCAACTTTTCAAATGAGGTCAATTTTACATTTTCAGCCTATTTTACAACACAATTTGACCTCACATAACCTTTGACCTTGGTATGTGACCTTTGACCTCATGAACAAATGAGGGATCCCATGTTGCACCTATGACTCAAGCTTGGTTCCAATTGAACTAATTTTACATTGTCAGCCTATCTTACAACTTGACCTCACATGACCTTTGACCTTGGTATGTGACCTTTGACCTCATGAACAAATGAGGGATCCCATGTTGCACCTATGATTCAAGTTTGGTTCCAATTGAACTTCAGCTTTTCAAATGAGGTAAATTTTACATTTTCAGCCTATTTTACAACTTGACCTCACATGACCTTTGACCTTGGTATGTGACCTTTGACCTCATCAAAAAATGGGGGATGCCATGTTGCACCTGTGCTCCAAGTTTGGTTTAAATCCATCAAAGTATGAGGATATTACAGGCAAATGTTAACCCTTTTTCACAACAGACATCAACAACAGACATCAACAACACAACATACATCAACAACAGACTATAGTGGACAAAGTGATCCCTATGTGTCTTCCTGCCTTAGGGCAGGCGAGACAAAAAGTGAATTTCCACTCAAAAAGAGTAAAAAAAAAACTCCAAAAAGAGTGGATTTCCACTCGTTTTTGTGTTGTCCTTCATTTCACTCCTCAAAAGTGTTGTCCTTCGTTTTAAACTCCTTTAATACAAATTGACAACCTGATGTGTACATGGCATTTTATTTGATCGACAAATTTCTGTAGAATTGATGCCATCCACTATACTCATACGTGCTCTATTTATAGGATTTTATAGGATATTAGAAATCCCATTTCTATAAACCAACAAAGAAATTGTTATTTTAACATTTTGGTTATCAAATTTACAAAAATTGTTATAATTTTTTCCATTTTGTTCCAACCATATAATTCAAATATTCTACAAAATTTGATTAAAATTTTTAAATATTTTAGTGAATTTAGTGTGAAATTGTTAAATCTCGGATATCCGAATGAATACCATATAATTTCTTTGCAAATTGGTTCAAAATTCAGCTCCAATATACACTCTCAGTAAAACCCAACAGTAATAACCCTGGGGCAACAGCCCTCAATCCAAATGCGCAGTCAACCACACACCCACACCCACACATATGCAAATGATGACGACACTGCACTGTTTGGGATACATTGTCGGTTTCACTCTTGGATTACGCTAATCTCCCTGTCGTGGGCTGGCGAGGCAAGAAGACATGCAATCCCTCGCCGATCATCTCTCGTACACCGCCAATCTCAAATTTGCTTTCTTGCCTGTGCCACTCGGGGGATACCGGGTTACCGGTTTTAATTACTGCTCGTGTCGGTTTTAGTAAAAGGTGCGAAGTCGTCCCCAGCTGTGGCCACGTGGAAGCCCCGGCAATGTGCTACTGAATTTCTAACAAGCTATAGATACATGAGAATGCTGGCAAATTATATTTTCTGGGACAAATGGTTAAAGAAGTGGAAAAAAATACTTGACAATTTGTATTTTCTGTGGGGATAGTGTTGTAACTTCAGATGGGATGAGATCAAGGAGATCATCTTCTAGGATTCTTGACACTGCTTCCTAGAGATAAAGTTGAAAATGATGAATAAGAAACCCTGACAAAAAATCTGCTTGCTCTCATGTAATTGTTAAAGTTGCATTAAATTCTAAAATGACTTAGTTACAGAATGCAATAGTTAGAGTGCAGGCAGGGTTGAAGCATAACTCGAGGTATTCCCTATCAGATGATTTTCACTTGGTGTTGAAAAATAAAAGACACTTGAATTCATACCTTAAATAAGCAGCAAGTGTAGAATCACATTTTTCAGAATTTCAGACAGTGGTGTACCAAGGCAGTCAAGCCGGGAGAGCAAAATCCCCAAGTCGTCCCTATGACCTGCTCTGACAAGTGCTGAACAGGAATCAAATGTGCACAAAGAAGTATGAAAACAAGCTCAATTTATATTAATTTGGTCCAAAATTAGGCCAGAGTTGGTTGCAATCTCTCAAAGATTGGGTGAAATGTTATTCCATTTCTTATAGATATTTTGAGATGAGAGGAACTGCTCCCACCACTACTCGGTTGGTATCAATCCATCAATCGATCAATCAATCAATCAATCAATCAATCGATAATCAATCAATCAAACAGTGGTATGCCACTCTCAATTAATCAATCAGTGGTATGCCACACACTTAAAAATATGGGTCAAATATGCACCAACTAAAAATAAAATGACCCCATTTGAGTTAAAATGACTCTTTTCATGGTCATATTTAAATGTAAAATTAGTTTTTAACTCAAATGGGGTCATTTTATTTTTAGTTGGTACATATTTGATGCCATATTTTTAAGTATACATGCACTGAGGGAGGTTTTTGCATCACAAACATGCAAAAGAAATACATTCATGTAAAATGACAAAGTAAATACATTCATGTAAAATGACAAAGTAAATAATAATAATAATAATAATAAGCAAATTAGCAATAAACATTTATAAAAAAAAAACTAGCAGCTTTATTTTATAGTGCATCAAGAGACAACAGAACATCATCTGCAGTCCTTTGGGTAGCAGCATAGGTCAATGGAGGTGTGTTGGGCCCTTGGCTCATGGGGTGTTCTCTTTCCATTTCCGCTCTTAAGAGTGTGTATTCACAGTGCATGGTGTAAAAACACCCTTGATCTACAATTTGTAATTTATATCCTAACAGAGTTAGGAAGAACGGGTTGCATACCAAGTGTTTAGCAAGCTTGCTTTGTTTGGAATTATCATTTTGATGATGTTAATGTTGGTTCAAAATGCACCAGTATCGTTCCCTGAATGAATACAAGAACAGTTTGGGATTTTGAATATAAAAAAGTAAATCATTTCATCTTAAAAGGAACTTGAAACATGTGTTTCTCCTTTAGGTTTTGGAATTCAAGAATTATGTGCATATGAACATGGTCCACAACTAGACCAGCTCTGTAAATCTAGTTAAAAGGAACTTCAAAATGATCCACACTTAGATTTCTATTGTCGACTTGTACCGGGGAACGGGTTGGCGTAGCGTGTCTTCCCTCGCTTTTCAACCAATGACGGTCCTCGGGTTCGCTTCCGGCAGGGGCTCGTTCTCCGGTTGGCTTTATGGTGAATTTGGTTTTCTGCGAAATCCCTACTCGTTCCCGCGGTTTTCTTTTCTCCGGGTACTCTCCGGTTTCCTCCTGCTTTCTAACATCGAGCTTCGTGGCATAAATCTGTTCGGTATTATGGTTTCTCTGATGTGCGAGCGCCTTTACATGGCAGCCGCACAGCGCCGTGATCACGTTTACGTGGATATGTCGCGCGTTAAAAATACAATTATTTGTATTTATTATTATTATGCCTAGCTTAAAGGTGCAACGAGAGGATTTCAAATACAGGTGTCCGAAAATGTGAAAAATTCTGATTTTTTGCCCTGATGTCAACGCTGTTTCCATCACAATATCCCACTGAAAGGAGTAATCTGAGAAATTTTTCTTTGGTAGCAATTGTGAAATTTCTAATTTTGTTTTTATAGGAGCAAATACAATTCACCATAGTTTTATATTGAAAATAAGCAAGTTCACAATCACCTTTTTCTCTCTTTTAAACATTTCTGTAGCCACCATACAAGGAAGAGATCTATTGAAGTGTCCAATCGCCATATGAAATCACCTATTATGACATCAATATCTGGGTTCCTCAAAATCTATCGTGCACCTTTATGTCAGCCTGTAACCAGGATTTTTATGGGGAGGGCAATTTTTTTCAAAATGGGAACGTTTCCCCCAAATGCACTCCTCTTCAAAAGGGGGAGGGTGAATTTGGCAAAAGTGGACCTTTTTTACCGAAATTTTAATTTTTTTTTTGAAAAAATAGCATAAAACCCCTAAACCCTCGCCCCCCACTGGTTACGGACCTGCTTACGTGCAAAATTGATCTGGAAGACACTTGCAATTTTGTATTTTCTGTCTGCAAAACACAGAAATTAGAATACAGTGGCCTATGGGGCACCGGTACCGCCGAGATAATATCAAAACACACCATCAGAATCAACTGCAATTTTGGAAATAGCTTTTTCTTGGGGATATCTAGTGAACCAAAATTTAGGTGCTACTGCCAGGATCATGAAATGCACCTTTAACACCGTGTTTGAAGATGATGTGACATTGCATCAAAGTATTGAAAGAGTGGATTGATTAGACATTGGGTCTAATTATGCAAATGAGCTCATCAACTCATTGATATGCACCGAAGTGTAGACTTAATTATACAGCATAAACACTCATCATGCCCCAAAAATTATAGAGAATGTATTGTTGACTTGAGCTAGAGGTGATTAATGAAATTTGCTCTGTATTACGCAAAGGAGCTGATTTTAGTATGCATTGATATGCAAGGATCAAACACAATTTGCATAGCATCAATACTCATCATCAGCTAACATCCAAATTGATGAAATGTTAAAGAGTAATTTTTGCTGAATACTCATTAAAGGTTCTTGTTCCGATTTATGTGTATTGTGTTCTCTACTTGATATGAGAGCCTGGAACTTGCACATACACCCTATCAAGTACCGTGGGAAACAAACTTGCGATTTTGATGGTAGACGCAATAATGCGTGTTGCAAAGCCCTATTCAATACTGTGCTAATATTGGTGGTTAACCACTAAAACGGCGGTTTTTTGTTTATATCTTGGGAATGAAATGGATTTGAGGGCTCAAATTTCAGGACGACAATGAGAAAAATACGACCTTTCATCTGATATCAGAATCGATACTACTTCTGGGTAAATCAGGGGGGTCCCAAAGACGATCGGAACATGCACCTTTAAATGGGCATTTTGTGATCCACAACCTCATCCTCCCGACTTACCTAGAAAAAGTTGAGATTTTTATATTATCTGAACCGTTAGCATTAGTAGTCCATGTGTACCTAATCTTACGTGCAAATTTGGTCGTATCTGTAAGAAATTCGTAATTTTGTATTTTCTATCTGTAAATGGACAGAAATTACAGCACAGTAGCCTATGGGACCGTGGGAAACAAGCAATTGCTCATAACACAAAACCGCAAGATCGGGATCAACTCAAACTTAAGGTCATCTAGTGAACACAGGGGCGGATCCAGCCCTGGCTAGAGGGGGGGTGCCAAGATAAGATGGGCTAGAATGGCTGCGTAGCAGGGGTGGATACGGGAGGGTGTGTGACCCCCCCCTTCGCGAAGCGCGGAAGCTCTGCGTTTTTATCATGGCAATGAAACTTTTTCCAATGTAGTTGATGGGGAATTGTTCACATCACTCATTTCTAAGAGTTCTTTCAGGACAATAATATTATACCTGGCGAGCATAGCGAGCCCGAAAATGTTTTAAATCGTTTGCGATTTGACAAATATGTTTACCTTTTCAACACAAATCAGAAATATTATTACCACGTACATGATTTCTAAGCAGGGACGATCAGCCCCTCTCAAGGGCAGGGGTGGGGGGGGGCGACCAACTGAAAAGTGATTTTCCACTCAAAAAGAGTAAAAACTCCAAAAAGAGTGGATTTCCACGCGTTTTTGTGTTGTCCCCTTCTGTTTCACTCCTCAAAAGTGTTGTCCTTCTTCGTTTTAAACAGCCTTTAATACAATGACAAACCTGAGTGTACATGGCATTTTCTATTTGATCGAACAAATTTTCTGTAGAATTGATTCCATCCCTATACCACATATGTGCTCTATTTATAGATTTTTATAGGATATTAGAATCCCATTTCCATAAACCAACAAGAAATTGTTATGTTTAACATTTTGGGTTATCAAATTTACAAAATTGTTATCATGTTTTTTGTTTCATTGTTCCACAAACACATATAATTTCAAATATTTCGAAACAATTACACCACACGTCCTACCCCAAATTTTGATTAAATTTTTTAAATAGTTTTATCGTGAATTTAGTGTGAATTGTTTAAAGGAGGTGTGTGGTGCTCTGTAGAAAAGGGTTCCCGAACATGAATACCATATACTTTGTTCTTTTCAAATTTGTTCAAAATTCGCTCCATATACCCTCAGTACACCCAACAGAATTACCCACTGGGGCAGACAGCCCTCAATCCAAATGCGTGCATCAAGCCACACCACACACCCCCAGGACGAAGAGGGGGGGGTGCACAAATGCGGGTGGGCCCAACACCTTCCAATGATTGACGACACTGCACCTGTTGGGAGTACATTGTTCGGTTCACGCTGGATGAGACTAGCTACATTCTCCATGGTCGTGTTCTGGCGAGGCATGGAGAAACATGCAATCCCAATCCTCCCCTCGCGATCATCTCCTTACAAAATACAACCAAAACCACGCACTAGACAATCCGCCAACCTCAAATTCTGTGCCTTCTTTCTGCCTGTTCCACTCTTGGCATGGGATACCGGGTTTCCGTTTTTCGTAAAATTCTTTAACCCTTGTGCGGCAGGCTGAAGTCGTGGGGCAGAGAAGACGCGCCCTTCCTGTGCACTCATTCACTGTTGCCGCGCATGGGCGGGACGTCGTGGCTACATCAGACGTCGCTTTTCGCTTTTATTAAGATAGATGTAGGGTTGTTACGAGGTGACATGGTGGAGGGGCAACGTTCTCGCCCAGCGCATGGCGGGAGCCTTCCTGTTCCCAGTGCATATCTTGCGCTGTCGTCCCGGCCACTGTTGCCAGACTTTTAATCCGTCGTGGCCCGGCAATCGTGGCTCGATTTCTTCGAAACCACTAGTAGATAGACGGATGGGGACAAAAGTGCTGACGGTGGCGGCCTGGAGGAGCCGCAATAGGGAGTGAACATGAAGAAGTTCGAATCAGAGGTTGTTGCGGAATAGTGGGAGGGGGAGTTTCTAAATACTGGACAATGACGTGTAAAGAAATTGGAAAAAAGAGATACTTGACACTTTTGTAAACAAGACAGACGTTACTGAGTCGGTGTGCGTGAGGTGGTGCTCTGGGGGTGGAGGTGCTGGGGTAACGAGGGCAGTAGTCACAAAATACGGTGGTATAGCCGAGATCAAGGAGATCATCTTCTAGTAGACAGTGTACACTGGAGGAAGACAGAGAGATAAGAGCAGAAAGGGCGAACGGGAGAGGGAAGGCGTGCGGGTGCGCTGCTTGTGGAGATAAAGTGTAGCACTACATTACAAGTGGTGACAAAGATCCGAGTCAAACAGCTCGTGCGAGGAAATAGGGACGTGGGACAGAAAATCGAGCTGTAGTGCACAGTGCTGAAGCCATGTAATTGTTACAAGAAATTAGCATTAAAATTCTCAAAAATGACTTTAGATTCACAGAATTGCAATAGTTTAGAAGTGCAGGCAGGTTGAGCATAACTCGAGGTATCCCCTATCAGTGATTTTGGGCCCACTTGGGGGTGGTGGTACACTGAAAAATCAAGACACTTAAATCGACTGGCCAGTGTTGATAAGCATCAGGCGAGTGTAGAAATCACCTTTTCAGATGTCAGACAGTGTGAGGTGTACTCCAAGGGCAGTCACGCCCGGGGAGAGCAAAATCCCCAAGTCGTCCCTGATTGACCTGCTTGACCATCTGGAACATGTACTCAATGTGTTCCAAAGAAGTATGAAAAAACAAGCGTCATTTTATATCATCATTGGTCCGAACATTAGGCCAGAGATGGTGGTGGCAAATCTCGCAAAGATTGGGTGAAATGTTATTCATTCGTAAGATATTTTGAGATGATAAGGAACGTCTGCTCCCACCACTCTCGGTTGGGATCCATTCCTCACTCTTCATATCATCAAATCAATCAATCAATCGCTATCAAATTTGCGACCTCAACACCGATAGGGTATGACCACCGCTTCAATTTAATCATCAGTGGTATCCACACACTTAAAATATGGGTCCAATATGACACCTAAAATACAATGACCCCATTTTGAAGTAAAATGACTCTTTTCATTGTCATATTTAAATGTAAAATTATTTTTTACCTCAATGGGTCATTTTATTTTTTAGTTGGTACATATTGATGGCCATATTTTAGTATAGGGGCGGCCACTGATCGGAGAGTTTTGCATCACAAACATGCAAAAGAAATACAGATCATGTAGAATGAGACAAGTCAATGCATTCATGTAGAAATACAAAGTAATAATAATAATAATAAGCAATTTAGCAATAACCTTTATAAAAAAAAACTATCAGCTTTATTTACAGTGCATCCAAGACAACAGAACATCATCGGCAGTCCTTGGGTAGCAGCAATGGTCATGGAGGTGTGTTGGGGGCCCGTGGCTCATGTGGTGTTCTCTTTCCATTTCCTCCCGCTCTTACGGAGGTGTATTTCACGTGCATGGTGAAAAACAACCTTGATCTAACCATTGTAATATAGTTCCTAGCCAGAGTTGAAGACCGGTTGTGCATAGGCCAAGTGTTTATAAGCTTGCTTTTTGGAATTATCATTTTGATGATGATTAATTTGGTTCAAATGCACCGTATGGTTCCCTGAATGAATACAAGAACAGTTTGGGATTTTGAATATAAAAAAGTAATCAGATTCATCTTAAAAGGAACCTTGAAACTGTGTTTCTCCTTTAGGTTTTGGAATTCAAGAATTATGTGCATCGAACATGGTCCACACTAGACGAAACCACTCTGTAAATCTAGTTAAAGACTTTCCTTATCCACAGCTTGAGATTTTTTATATTGTCTTAATTGAGCTGTATGCAATGCCTAAATCTTAATTCAGGCCTTATAACGAGGGATTTATTTGGGTAGGGGCAATTTTTTCAAAATGACGTTTCCCCCAAATGCCTCCTCTTCAAAAGGGGGAGGGTGAATTGGTCAAAGTTGGACTTTTTTTTACCGAAATTTTAATTTGTTTTATTAAAAAAAAATAGCAAAACCCCTAACCCCCTCGCCCTCCACACTGGTTACGGACCTTCATTACTTGTCCAAATGGATCTTGAAGACACTTCAATCTTTGTATTTCGGTCTGCAACAAAGGAATTAGAATACATTGGCCTATGGGGCCCCGGTAACCCCCCAGCCGAATATATCAACACCCCCCATCATAATCAACTGCAATTTTGGAAATGACGTTTTCTTGGGGAATCTAGTGCAACCACAATTTTAGGTGCACTGCCCGGATCGTGAGTGACGGGAGGTTGGGAAGTGGTGGTAGCGGAAAAAAAATTGAGGTCTGGAGGAGGTGAGCAGGCGACGAAGATGCGGAGGGGGCTGGAGACTAAGGCAGTGGAGTCAGGCGGGTAACGGGGCAAGGTGGGGTGAAGGTGAAGAGTATGGAGGTAGATCAGATGGAAAAAGGTGGGGATGTTAAGGGGAGAGGTTGGGAGAGGAATATGGGGGGGGGCAAGGAGGATAATTGAGGCTGTAGGTGTAGAAGGAGGTGACGCTCAGGATAGAAAATGAGGGAGAGATGACCAGGTAAGGAAGGGAGTGTGAGAAAAAGGAGGATGGTGGGGAAGAGGTCACCTTTAACACCTTGTTTGAATATGATGTGACTTGCATCAAAGTATTGAAGAGTGGTTTGTATTAGACATTGGGTCCAATTATGTGCAATGAGCTCCAATCAACTCATTTATATGCCCGAAGTGGTAGACTTAATTATACAGCATAAAACAACTCAATCTATGCCCCGAAAAATTATAGAAATGTATATTGTTTGACTTGAGCTAGAGGGATAAGAAATTTGTGCTCTGTATGCGCCAATGTACTGATTTTAGTACGCATGGTATTCAAGGATCACACACACTTTGCGATAGCATGCAACTCCATCATCAGCTAACATCCAATTATGACGTGTTACAGGTAATTTTTTGCTGAACACTCATTAAAGGTTTCTTGTTTCCGATTATGTCTATTGTGATTCGTCTACGGTGATGAGAAGCCTGGCACTTGCACATGACAACCCAATTCCCCCCAGTACCGTGGAAACAAACTAACTGCGGTTTTTGATGGAGACTCATAATGCGTGTCTGCAATCCTATTCAATACTGGGTGCTAATATTGGTGGGTTAACCACATAAAACTACGGGACGGGCCGGTTTTTTGTTTGTCTGTGGGAAATGAAATGTGATTTGAGGGCTCAATTTCAGGACGACAGGAGAAAATACGACACTTTTCATCTGATATCAAAGTTGATACTACTTCCGGGTAAATCATGGGTCCCAAAGACAATCGGAACATGCAACCTTTAAATGGGGCATTTTGTGATCCACAACCTTATCCCCCCGACGTACTAGAAAAGTTTGCATTTTTATATTACGCACCGTTAGCATTAGTAGTCCATGTGTACCTAATCTTCGTGCAATTTGGTCGATCTGTAAGAATATCGTAATTTTGTATTTTCTATCTGTAAATGGACAGAAATTACAGCACGTAGCCTATGGGAACCGTGTGAAAACAAGCAATGCTCATAACACAAAACTCAAGACGGATCAACTCAAACGTAAGCTTCATCTGTGAATGAATAAAACAGAATGTGCTGGAAGTCACGAAATAGAACACCTTAACACAACCACAACATATAACAGAAATATACCAGCATTATTTTCTCATTGTAGACTCCCTGAATGGATACGAGAAATTCTGCAATTAGCAAGTTTTTTAATACTAATATGCATGAATCTGACAAAACTATATAGCACATGCACTTATCATTGGGCTACAATCACTACATCATTGTGAACATGGTTGCAACCTGGTCCTAAAAAGGTACATTGGTGTGGGTGCTTTTGTGGTGGGTGCGGCCAATTGTATCGAAAGTGCCTTACATTTTGTTCCTTTTATCCCAAAAAAAAAATTTATTTCTTACCCACGCTCATTTCCCCCCCCCCCCCCCCCCCGGCCAGAGAAAATAATATGGATTTTGTGCAAAATTCAGGCGATTTGGTGGTCCAAAAATCCACAAATTTTGGGATAAAGTCAGCGATTTGGAGCCAAATTGGTTAAGAATCTCCAAAATTTTATTCTTGGCCCCTCCCCGAATTCACTTTTGCCCCCCCCCAAAGGTTGTTCACTTGTCCCCCCACCATTTTCCCGGCCCAGAAAAAAGAAGTCTGGTGCCACAACTGCATAGAAAGACTCTGCCTGTAGTTGAATATTTTTGTTGTATTCACATGCCCACTATGCATTTATTTCTAAATGCTCCTAAATCATTTCCTTTTCAGACACAGGTGTTGTATCACATACATATCCCGGCAGAAGTAAAACAAAAAATAAAAGAGGAAAAATTACCCTTACTCGGGGCCTGATGGACCTACGAATGACAAATATTACCTTACGCACCCCTCTAGCTGCGTGTTTTGTAGGATCTCCGGTAACCCAAGAAGTGTTTGTACAGATCCTTTTTAATTGTCATATTACCATTACTATTTCACAATCCATCTGACCTGCTTTCTTCCGATCTATTCAAATCTGTTGCCGCCGGTGGAGACATTGTCAATAATGACCATGAAAGCAAACAAATCGGCTGCTGTTAACCCTAATAATCACCCCAGATTCTCTTGTAGCCATCATGTGCAGATCTTGATTTAACTCAAGATTTGTGCTAATTCTGTTATTCTAGTTGGAGGTAATTTAGCATTGTCTTCTAACCCTGGCTGTTGACATGCCAAAATAGTCTCAAGTCTATCCCTTTGGTACAAGGCCACGGCTACCTTTATACAACTCATTGAAAGGGGGAGGATTTCTGTGCACAAGTTACAAGGGAAAAGTCTTGGAGAATGGAGGCTCTACCTTAGGTGTACCTTGAGGCAAATATATTATGGTATCTTTATGATGCTTTCTGTGTGTACAAACATAGTAGCCAATTCATAAGGGGGAAGAATGGAGTGCACTAGTCCAGCTAGAGGGGATTTTACCCCTACATCCTTCAAAATTAGATTCCGTGACACCCTAAAATAACTTTGGATTATTTTTAGCTTTTTGAAATACATTGTGTCACACTTTGTGAACCAAAATGACAAATACAATATAAGCTATTGATAGGATAGAAAGCATTAATGTACCATTAGATGTTGCTATAAATATGCATGACCGTTTACATGACTGTAAACTTTTATTTTGAATTGGACATTGTGTCAGGGATTTTCAAAATTCAAGAAAAATCAGGTGCATGTTTTAAGCAATAAATTGCATAAAAATTAGGTTTTTTTACCTATGTGAGTTCATTGTGTAAAACTTAAAGGTTGACTCAGAGATTTTGAAATATAATTTTTTTTGTGTAGTAATTGAAATAGTCATCTAGAACTAAGATAATCATCTAAAATGCGCAATTCCAAAGTTAGAGATGAATCGGATTTTCTGTTTTCATGCGTCAATCATTTATGCACAGTATAACAGTCCCATAGGATACCGTGTACAACAAAAATTCCGGATCCGGAATTTTATAACAAAGTTGTGATTTTCTATATGAAAGACTTCGATTTGAACTTAGTTATTTCACACAGTGTTTAGTATATGGACAAGCATTATGTATATGCAAAAAATGAGTCACCCTCATCGGGAAATCTCTGAGTCAGCCATTAAGTTTTAGGTTTTTTTTTTCTATTTATTTGTGTAATAAATCTTCAAAATGTACTTGGTAGGTGTTCCACAACCAAT
The DNA here is from genome assembly GCA_023653785.1 of Ophioderma brevispina. Classification (NCBI taxonomy): domain Eukaryota; kingdom Metazoa; phylum Echinodermata; class Ophiuroidea; order Amphilepidida; family Ophiodermatidae; genus Ophioderma; species Ophioderma brevispina. Next base: position 31,507 of record JAMKCH010006145.1, read on the forward strand.
CAAGTGCAAATTGAGAGAAATTTGTTTTCTAAGAAAATATCCTTGTATCTCTTTAACTTATCACTAATTCAAAACAAATAACACCTAAACAATTTGTGATGTGATCTGGGAAAACCCGCCGCATGTCGCACAGGACAGTTTTGAAAAAATAAAGAAAATACCTTAAAATCTGTTATGTTGTACTTTATTTTTTGTAAAAGTTAAAAAATAAAAAGTTATGGAAACTTTATATTTCAAACTTTGCAATGATAGTCAAAACTCAAAATATAAATTTTGCACCATGTGGCGGGTTTTCCCAGATCGCATCACATATAGTCAGGTTAAGAATTTTGCACCAAAACGTACTTGATATGCTAAAGGCACATAGACACATTTCCAGCAAAATTCAAAAATCCTTGAAATAGCTGATGGATAGGTGAAGACATGCATTGAGCACTTAAAAGTTTTACACCAATGAATACTACAATAGCAACCTAAAAGGGCCCTACTTTTAATTCAAACTCAGTTGGTCATTTGCAGCATCTTCATTCAAGATACCTTTGTATTAATAAATTTATTATTACCACAAGTAAATTGGAGAACATTTAGGCAATGACAACAGAAATAAGAAGTACATGGACCAGTCTGACAGCGATGGCGGAACTGGGGGAGGGGCCAGAGGCCATGACCCCTCCAGTGTCGTGTCCCTTAAATGGTGGGTTCAAACTTCATCAGCAGATGTCAGCTGACACTGCACGCTGGGCTTTTGAACATGCGCCCTCTGTACAAACATGCATAGCGCACAAAGCATGTTCAAAAGGCTAATGTCTGCAGGTGACTATTGTCACTCAGAGTTCTCAATTTAAAATTTGTCAAGAATTTCAAAATTAGACATTTTGTGACCATATTTGGAATTAGCATGAAAAAATGAATTCAAATATGTTCAAATTCAAACAAGAACAAAGACAAAAAAAGAAAGAAAACATTTTATGGACAAGTTAGAGTAAAAGTATTTCAGGAGGATAATTTTGGCCCATTTGCAATCTGATTTGAATAATTTGATAAAATCTATGTGCAATATTTGAAAAATATGTCCAATTTAGTTAAAAAGTTGTATTTTTTTACCAAAATGTTAAATGCCTTATTTTTTGACCACTTAAAGGTAAAAGTGTTAAATTATGAGTTTTTTTTTTTTTTTTTTTTTAAATTTTAAACTTCTTATTGAGTCCAACACAGTAGTTCTCAAACATATGCTCTACCCAGAGACGAGTACAACATCTGGCTGCTTCATTGAATTTGACAAGGTCCCTTGTCTGTGCATGGTTGCTCCAACAGTGGGCAGACCAAGAGATGTACAAAGAGTATCTTGATCTGCTTCAAGGTGGTCCCATTCTTTTGTAAGGAAACATTAGATCGACTGACTCCAGTTCTCAAGGAGTCAGCTCCAGATAGCTACTTACTGTTGGTGATAGCATGCTTGTCTTTCCAAGAGGGCAACCCTTCTTTTAAAAAACTATCTAGTAAGACTGGTTCAAGGGGTTGGACTTTGCTTAAGGAACTCACTCTGGATTTAAGGCAGTAAGCAGCAGGTCCCTGCCCCCCCCCCCCATATGTGTAAGTTAACCTACAATCTTTTTCATAATTGTTGGAAACACTTCGTGCAACTTTGTTTCCCGCCCCCTCATTTCAATGTTGCATGAGCATGACAAACTTGGGCAATCTCGCTCCATATTATTTTCAACGCTGACTTGGGAGGGGACAGACGGGAGGGGGAAAGAAAGTTCTAGTTTACAATGCGTTTCAAGCCTATATCTCTTGCATACCTGCTAATATTAACAGTGTTCCAAGGACTTATGAACAAGATAGGTAAGGTATACCCGATTCTCCAAACATGAATAAAGTAAGTTATTTTAAACTACCCATAGTGTCTTATTGGCATATCAAATTCATCGATTCATTTCGTAACGCAACAGTAAGACAAAACATGTATAGAACAGATAAACAAAGTCCTGTGGCACAGTTGGCGTAACCAGACCTTTGCAAATGGGGGGGGCATAAGGGTTCCAGGCATTTTTTGGAGGGGTCTCATAGACAACTGTACAAAAGGTCAGTTCATTTGGGGGGGGGGGCTGGCAGGGGGGGGGCAGGGTTCTGGTTGGGGGGTTGTTGGACTAAAAAACAAAATTATCTGAGGGGCTCAACTTAGATTTCATGCTATAAGTTGCACAAAAATAGTTGTCAAAATAACTTTTTTTCTGACTGAATGTGATGCCAAAAGTTCCATGGTAAAACATTATGCTGTGAACTGAGGTGCTTCATTTGTGAAAAACTGACATTTTCGTTGGGTTATTTTGTGTGAACAAATGCAATTTTTTTGGCGGTGTGAACCTTGACTCACTGATGATTTAAAAAAAAAATAGTATACTGATACACAATTGAAGTAGTCCCCTAAGAGTGAAAGTAAGAAAGAGACAAGAAACTGGCCTTAGCAATGATTCTGAAGATGACTTCTAGACTTCAATCAAATTGTGAAAATCACAAGGCAGATCTTTTTTTAGTTGGGGAATAATTGGGTTGTCGTCTTGCAAGGGTTAACAAAGGATAATAGCATTCATGGAAAACGAAGTTGTCAAACCATCCCTGAATAGAAAGAAATCCTTAGTCACATTTTGCCCAAACCGTTGTTTCGTCATTAAGCCCAAGAAGAAACCAAACCACGGTTTGTATAATCAAGGAATAACGTTTGATATCCTCGAGCCATCCAATTAGGCCCCGGGTGGCGGGTGCAGAATAGAGTTATTTACAAGTGTCAAACTTTACGGGAGATAAGTAGGTTTTTAGGCAAAGTTTATTCATCAAAATCAGGTACAAAAATAGTGCTCTGAGATATTTTCTGTTTGGAATTGTTCTTTGGTTAAAAGATACCGAAACTGTGTGTGAATGTGGGGATTATCAATAGGTTCCTAACACAGAGACAATGATACTGGTATAGTAGTTATGACAGATGTGTTATGTTGAAGCATAATCTTACTAAAAAGGATTTGTGTTTTGCCTAGAAGCCCTAAGAAGACTCAAATTGTGGGAAATGTACAAGTATTTTTAAACAAGTTTACCAGTTAATTCTGTAGTGTGCAATTTAATTTATACATATTTGTGTTTTAAACAAGATGCATAAAATTGGCAATGATTAAGTAAACTCTGAGCATTACTGCCTTTGTAATGGTGTTTCTGATTGGTTTATTGCAAGTTCTTTAGCCCCTACTAACATTCTTACCACGGTACCAATTTGCTTAATAAATCATATAGCATTCTTTGCAGCCAATCAGTGAGTAGCTTTCAAAGGGGTTAAACAATTAAATAAATCATTATTTTGTGTTACACAACTGTTACTTATTTCTCAGATTGGTAATTATGTCATCTGTAAGATAGTAGGCTTTTATAAGAAACACTCTTTTAAAATGGTTTTCTCACTCAATATTCCCTCCAGTAATCTGGTAATTAATATGGATTTTCATGATGAATGTTACTTATAATTAACTCAAGATCTATTCATTTTCCTTTAAAAGGCTAAAAATAGGTATTATTTTCTTATCAATTTTTAGCGTAATTTTCATTATAGCTCCTACCACTGGTTCTGTACTGATTCATCGTTGTTTATACAAGACACATCTGTTGGGAAACTGGAAAGTGTGAAATGACACAAAATTTATTTGCATGCATTACCCTTCTCACGTCCACCTGTTGTTATACAGAATCTGTGAAAACTGTGTCCATGGACAAGAATTTGCCTTATAATAGTGAAAATTTTGTCACTTTAAACAGGTCATGGTGTGGAAGAGTTATATTCTTAGCCTGTGTGTAAAACCTATGAAAGGACTTACTACACGGCACTAAAGCATAGCTGTTTATATGAGCATGGGCCCTGTTTTAATGTTCAAACTTATATTTCAAAAAAACATACAAATTATCCCCGAACAAAAAACAAAAAAACCATTCCACACTAAAATTCAGAGAAAAATTCCTCTATGATTTTTAGGCAATTTTTTAAAGAAATATGACATTTTGGAAAGCTCACACACACAATCTTATTTTGCATGCATTACCTTACCTCTTGTAACACCTAGTTACACACAAAACTGTGAAAACTGTTCATGACATGAATAGTGTGTTACTAAGGTGAAGTGTTTATGGTGGCAGCAGAGAGATAAACCTTGCACCAAATCTGAGTATGTTATGAAATCCAAAAGTTTACTCCACTCTAACCAAGATACAACCTCTGGGTTCCCCATTTTCATATAAATGTAATTTTCAAAACCTTTACTGGTAGACACTTAGATTATTAATAGTGATGACCAGGATTTGCGTCTGGGTAGTCACACATTTTCACTACTTGAGATCAAAGGAACAAAAAAGCAAAATTGTGATAATTTGTACTAAACTGGACTTCATTTCCATCCAATCTGTCCCACGTTTTACCCACTGACAATGGCTATCTTTAAAGGCTTAAGCTTATCCGACTTAAAAAAAGTTGTGTGTAGTGATTATGTAGTCCCGGTGTCAAACCACAGCGTCCAGTAGATTTTATATACAAGATGTTTCATGGTTACAAGGACCATTAAACGGCTTGGGTCGACCTGGAGATTTTTGTATTTTAAGCGTTGTACCAATGTTACCATTATATTGATTAGCATAATAAAGCATCCAAACTGTAAATATCACCAAAGCATCAATGTTTAGAAAGACCTTTGTTTTTTTGTCTTCCCAACTTTGAGTAATATTGTCTAAAATTGATTACTTAACTTACAAAGGTCAAATATGTCCATATGGTCAACTGAAATTAAACTTTGAGTAGTGGGATACGAAATCTGAGGTATTGGCATGATTTAGTAGTCACTGTTAAAAAGACATGGGGACATGTTCTACTGAAGGGTATTTTTCTCTCAATTTATTTGAAAATGATATGAAAAGGCTAAATGCATTACTTTGATTAGATTGGTCATAGTTTGGTTATAGTGGGTGTGGTGTGGTTGTGGGGGGGTACAGAGGGGATGCATCTCCCTAAATTTTGCGACCCTCATTGCCCCCTTCCTAAAATTTATAGAGTCCCTTAGTATGCACATAAAAATAGGTATGCACCCCTAACATTTTTCTAGATAAGTGCCATGAACAGGCAAAATCGTTTTTCTCCATCCACCATTCACCTATCCTGTTCCTTCGATTGTGGAGCAACACATGACCATGTTAAAAAAATTATATCACCATCAAACAAAAAAGTTGCACCCCCAAACAAATCTTAACTACTGACTATCATGCACTTAACCATTAATATCAACCTTTTTTTAGTTTAAAACTAACTGTTTTAAAACTGCTTTTATCTCTTGGAGCTGCCCTTGTTTTGATGTTTTATTCATATCTGTAGTTTTCCCTACATCTGTTTCACCAAATTTTCCTTTATACCTCTAAAAAATCAAAATTTTGACATATTTCAAAATTTCCTGGCCAAAATAAAGAGTTCAGATTTTTTCCTCGGGGTGACCAATTTACCACAGCACATGAAATATTTACACACTTGATCTCAGCCAGGCTGCTGGAACCTTGACCAATCACCCAATTTGATCCTAACTTTCCATTCTGTTTTGCCCAAACATTTCTGAAGCCCATGCATTTACCATAACTATGTTTGAAGTCTACATCTAACACAAACAAAACACTATAAATGCAAATGTCATTTGATACTCTGTTTTTCCTACTTTGCTTTTTCGTCCTGGCATCTTTATGCATGAAAACAATCCCTAATTATACATTCAGTAAAGAATGGGGAAAAATCTGAGCCAGGAAATGCGCAATAAGTATTGCGGCTATAAGCGGCAGAGAGAGATTTATGCATTAGTCGAAGACAAAACAAATGTGTGTTGTAACCATTTCGGCGGCGGAGTCTTGACTTGACGAATTCCTGTGTTAAGTCACGTTCATGGTTGGAAAGTTTCTGTGTACATTGGGGAATGTGAGAGGAGTATCATATAGCGGTGTATCTGATGAGTTGCATTAAAAATGTTCATGCTATAACCCATTGGAGCTCATTGGTGTGTGTGGGTGTTTGTATGGGGGTGTATGATATATATAAATGGGCCCTGTGTGTGTGTGTTTGTGTGCGTGTGTAGGAGGATGCATTATAGGTATGCATGCATTCATGTGTAGTTTGTGTTTGTGTGTGTGCACACATCTGTGCATTCATGTGTGTGTGTGTGTGTGTGTGGGCGTGGGTGTGCAAGTGTATGTATGGAATGCATAACAATTTACAGGATAGGTCATAGATGTTTATATTAAGGGGGCATCTACCCTCATTTTGAGGTGTTATTTTGAAAAGCAGGGTAGAAGTAGTTGAAATGTTGGAAGTATGGCTTGTTATATGTCATTACAAAGCATATTGACTGAGGTTTCAGAAAATCATATTTATTTGTAAATTTCGATACTCATATGCAAATGAGCTGGGTCAAAGGTCAAATGTGTTGAATTTGGGTAAAGCAAAATTGCACATTTTGCCCCCCCCCAAAAAATAGTACTAATAGGGTCTTTTTACCAGTTGTCTGCTATCCAGGTAAGTTACATGGGTCAAGCTTTGCAACCTAATGCGGAGACATTTTCAATTTTTATCTGTGTGTTGCCATGGCAACCGATTTCTTGAAAAATTCACTTTTTCTTGCTGGATTTGACTTTGAAGGCTTATAAATCAAAAAGTAAGACAGATATCAAAAATCCCTCCCATTAAGTTGTAGAGCATTATAAAACCTACATATCAACATAATTAGCCAAAATTAATTTATTTTGGCATTTTCTTAAATATCACTGCTTGAAAAACAATAAGATAAAAAGTAAATACCGCTGCTTGAAAAACAATAAGAAGCATAGAAATAGTATTTACATGCGCGGTATAATGCACTTTGATCAACTGTAGCATTGGAACGGAAGTCCGATTTTTTCACCAATAAAATTAATAGAGCTAAAGTAGTGAGAATTCAGAAATGAAAACTCAGAAATTCTTTGCTCCATTCCACAAAAACATGGGTAGATGCCCCCTTAATTGTTTGGATAGGAGCAATTGAGATGCTTGGAGCACAAATATGTTAAAGGGGCACTATCAGTTGATTTGCTAAATCCAGCATAAAAAAAAATAAATAAAAAATCATACTGTTGCATTTTTGTAAGAGAGGGGTGGTTGCCAGGGGGAAGCCCCCCCCCCCCCTACATTTCAAAATTCAGGAAAAACCAACAGGGTTTTGTAAGCAATACTGAAATTGTGCAAAAATCCTAAACAAATTTAATTGAGAATAAAGGTTGATTTTGGGAACTCGGTCTCTCTTTATTATTACGAGCGATATAAAAAATATGATTATCACCTGGGTTCAATTCGTCGTAGAGAAAGCAACCGGTTTCCGCAAAATCATACCTTATTTCTCATTCTTAAACAGCTTTAATCATTTAAGGTCATCTTTAAAAACCCAATTTCCGCGATGCTTTATATACGGCTTAAATACAACAAAAGGACTGCCACCACCCAGTGACACCCATCGAACAACCCGTTGAAGGCAACGATCATACGCAACTTTGGCAGGCGCGAACGTAGCAAAAAGCGGTATGGCGCGAACGTAGCAAAACGCGGTATGACTCGGCGCTTCAACCTCCAGATAACGTCAATACGCAGTGCGTGCTACCTGGGTTCCATCATGCGAATTGAACCCGTGCATCAGCCAAAGTAAAATTCCTTACACTTTCTTCGGGTGAATCGCTTATAGTGTCTTTAAGTACACGCCGCTAACCCATGAGAAAAAGATTACATGAAATAGTCAATATGTCAGTTATGCTGCTTTTTTCACTGGAATTAAATCATTTTTGGATATTATTTCAAACTTGTTCCAACTTTTCCATATAGCTTTCCGAAAATTTGCCATAATCAATCAGACTATTCCTTTTGATATCACACTAATCCCTTCCCTGCGAAAGAACTTTATTCACATATTTTAAAATTTCCTACCACAGATTTGCGATTAGGGCCTACATGTTCAACATGGGGAGGCAACTTTAAGCTTTTTTTCAGGGGGGAGGGCCCGATGTTCAATACTAGAGTTGTGATTTTGAGTTGTCAGGCCCCTGTGGAGCTCTAGTGTAACAAATCCCTAATCGGCATTAATATGCCTGATTGAGTCCTCCCAAAAACCGCTTGATGAGTTCATTCAATGGTTTTACCATACGGCAAGAAGACATCATTTAAAGCAATTTTGTTTCTGCGAACTTGTTAGTTCGTAGAAGAAATTTGGAGAACCATGCATTTGAAAATTCATTTTTCGCGCCACTTCAAAAATCCCTAGACTGCTGAAAACATTAGTTATCAATTTAGTCTCATTTGCATGTATATGGGGTCCTACTAACGCCTATTGACTCCGCGAGGTCCATCACGAACGATCAAACTTACACTATACTACGGGGCTCAATGCAACCCCAAACGGTACGACGTATTGAACAGGATCTGGCTCATATCGCACACCATTTTGCTCAAAATTCCTTTCGCAAGACCTGATGTGGTCATTTGGATTGCATTTTTTCATGAAGTAACTATAAGATTCCGTTATGGGTGTAAGCCTTTTGCAGCTAAACCGTTTCGCACAGGTTTATGACAGAAAAATGATCATCGTGCCAGCCTCTCGATCTCCCTAGTCTGCCCACCGTCAGACCTATGTGTGTCACGCGAGTGCGCTGCGCTTTGACTCGTTTTGTCAGCTCACTTCATAGAATCTAGATACATTGTGAGCTTTTACTGGGCTTGCCTTAGTTCAGGGATTACAAAATAAAAACCTTTTCCTGAAATTCTCCATAGATTCGAAACACTCTGTTTGCATTTTGTGAGTACTTCCGTATTTTTCAAGTTTTCCCCTAGAGCCCACTGTGTTAATTTAAACCTGTCGATCTAGACACTAAAACACATTCTATTTTCATAATGAAACGATTATTGCCTTTTTGATTTAAGATTTGTGTTAATTTGGAATTAGGCTATGTGTACAGCAAAAAATCAGCTTTGTCAAAAAATTAGGATGACTTTCTTACAAAATCTCTGAATGTCTATTAAAGTTTTGCACAAAACACAGGTTGCATCAGACTTCCATCTGCACAAACAATGCTAATAATACTAACCATTGGTAAAAGCCAGAGGGTGTTTTAAACCAATCCCATATAATGCATTGCAATGTGCCTGTACTGTGCTGCACTATACACATGTCAATTCTTAGGGACAAAAAGTGTTCAGGAAGTTTAAGAACCACAAGACAATTTCATGATCATGCTAAAAAATTACCTAAGTACTAGCACTTTGTAGGCTAAAATTAAGGTAAAAGTCAGGGATTTTGTGTGTTAAGAATAGGATTGTTGTGAGATCACATGACCTTTGAAATTTCCCCATTTCCCCACTGGTGCATACACAAAACATATGCTTAACTTCTATTGCTTCTGATCATCCTAAATATGATTAACAGCATTGATGCAAAGAAGTAAAATATAGCAATAACAACACATTTCTAATATTTGTTGATGTTGAGATAAGTTGTATATGTTTTTGATGAACTAAAACACCCTTGTAGTGGTTTAGGTGTAAATGAGCTAAAAGTTTAATAACAACAATATGTATAATTTAGCCCAGCAATACAGATAAAATTGATTTTTCATTAGGCTAATGAAAGTTGATTCCCAGTTTCCTGTTTCATTTTTTTTCATGACTGAGTGGGGAATGTTTCATTATTCATTATTTTCAGATTTTCATTATTGATGCCAAGTTAACTGCAGTGTGCTTTGTTTTGAGGCACGAAACGCATACTTATGACCAGGCTTCATTTAAAAAAAAACTTTGGTACACATAGAAGTGTTTTGATAAAGCACTTCTTTAGATATTGATCTAAATGTAAATTTATTTTTCAATATATATTTATGAAAACCTTCAAAAAAATTGACAGTAAATTTCCTTTATCATTTATTTTGAAACGTGCTAAATATAGCGTGTTACCCAGTGCACGGTAGAAATTCCCATTTCAACCTAGTCTAGCCTTTACTACAGGCTGTAAGTGTAAACTTCGTCAATAGACTATTTGCGCAATCCCCGAAATGCATCTCATTCGGTGCCCATCCATACGGGAACTTTACCAGCCTCAAGTCGGCTATAACAACATAGGTAGGAGCTTAACAATAAAATACCAGAAAAACTTACGCTATCTGTGACGTTGCAATAGTGTGGATCGTGCGTCAGGTGACAAGTAGGGAACAGTTACGATCGAAAATATCACATTTGTCGTGAATTTCAAACACCAGTGCCCGAAATTGTTTTTTGGTCCCTAGGATATTCTTCTACATTTTTGTAGATTAAATTCACGTGAGAAGGTACTTTGTATTGTAATTCTAGGCTGCGGCGACGCAAACGAACACCAATTTTTTTTGTAAACCTGACCTCTGGTCCAAGTTCCTGGATGGACACGGGCACCGAATGGGATGCATTTCGGGGATTGCGCAATCGTCTAGACGTGGTTGAAAAAAATACTGCAGACTGTCGGAGAGACTAAACTAGATCTCCAGTCAAGCGTGTGTGTTATCTATCATTAAAGTGGCAGGAGATTTTTTTAGGGAATAAAAAAAGGGCGCGCAAAGAGCACGGGAGCGGGGGGAGAGCAATCCGACAGAGAGAGGGGGGCGAAGGGGGAGGGGACAAACCAAAAACTAACAAAGAAAACAAGTAAAAAACAAAAACGGAAAAAAAAAAAAACCAAAAAAATAAGTCCCCAAAAAACAAAAAAAAAAAACCAAAAAAAAAAAAAAAAAAAAAAAACAACAAGGAAAAGAAAACCGCCAAACCTGTTTGAACTTGCCCAGCGATCATAATCGTTCCCCATAGAAACCATGCTTTGACTTTCTGTCCGGGCACGACGAAGTACTAAATCATCATCTTATTACAAAAAGACGGAGTATTCGGCTTATTCACTTCCGGTGTGATCTCAATTACATTGGTAAGCATTCCAAATATGTAAAAAACCGGGGCTTCGAGAAAAAAAAGTAGGGAGCTTCTTTCCGGGGATCTCCTCTGTCTTTTAATTAAAGTTCCGCCAGCCTTTGCAAAAGACTACTGTCAATCGATCCCCCCCCCCCCCCCCCTCTGTGATTTAAAAGAAAACACACCCGGGAAGTAGGTAAGGAGCGGGAACCCAAGTTAAATTGTTATTGATCTTAGAAAATGGCCTTCCGATTCTTCTTACCCGTGTCATATGTAAACAGTGCTTAATATGCATCATTTGTGAGTAAGATCATGTTAATAACAACTCCCCCCTCCCTCAATCCACTCCTCCTCCACCCGCCTCTTCTACCCCCCCCCATGTTTTGTCTTAAACAGTTGGAAAATATTGAATCATGAATTATTTGGAAATAATGAATTATTTGATCGCATTTCTTTCTGACCGGAGTCGGGAAACGGAACTGTGAATCAACTTTCATGACCTTATGCCTCTTTGTCAATTTTCTACTGACCTTTGATACCATCGGCCTGATTGGCACCATTACAGGACAACATGAGAAGGCCCTCTGATTAACCAATCAAAATAGTGCTTCTATATCTTAGTGTCAAACATACAACAATTTCTTACAGGATTTTGATTTGCTCATTACATGATATTACCTTCCAAGGTGACCAATCAAACTAGGGCTACGATGCTGCTAGATAGGCAGTAGTGCACTAGGGTTAAGACCAAATTTAAGGAACATTTGTTTAATCCTCTTATTTCCTTCAAAAACAAAAACAAACAGAAATAAAGGAAACCAATTTGTCTCCAATCTTTGATTCCAAATACTTTTTCAAGACATTCATATTACAGTGCTGCAATTTTTCCTTTTTTCCTCCTTCCTTTCTTCATTTCCTGATTTGCACTCTCGCCACAGCCAGTCTGTGACGCTTGCCTAATACACATTACCAACAAGACGAGTCCTTAAAAAGGACCCAATCTTCGCATTACTGCACAATTTGTGAAATGAAAACAACAAATTGAGTTTTTGGTAACATATATTTTAATAAATACTATGCCCAGGCATCAATCATAATGATCAAACCTTTATTGTGAAACAAAGACATTCAGTTTCATGGTACTTTTTGATACATCTGGTATATTTTGAAGTAGAATCACATTGCATGGAACACCAAGATCAAGTTTACCATACCATTCCCTTTTAAAGGGAATTTTTTATTTTTTGTTTACTTGGAAAAACCACATCGATGCTATTTGTTATACATTGTGTACAAAAGTTGTGCTTGTTTACCAATAATGAAATATTAGTCTGCTATGAAATAGTCCATGCTATCAGTGTTATAAATATACATACAAACAATGTAATTCTGTACCCAAATTGTTATATTATCAACATTGGAAGTATGATTTTGGATATAAATGGCTATAGAAGTCCTTAACAGTTTAATTTCAAGCAAAATTTTGCAAGACCCAAACCCAATCAGAAAAACTGTTACTAGCTACATGTAGGTTAGGACTGAGTCTCATATGTGCAAGCAGGGAATGTCCCTATGCAAGTGGTGCAAGTAGGGTATGTATATCAATGACCATGGCCATGTATGAAAATATGAGACTCTTGAACTCAATAGACAGTATCAGTAACAGATGAGAAGGGTAACATAGATGGGTGTGTAACACAATTAAGAACTGAGTCCACTGCATGAGGGTTTGGTCCAATTCAGGTTAATCTTCTCCTGGCAGAAGAAAAAGTGGCCTGCAGGATTTCAAAAAGGAAAAGGAAATGCCTTAATTTTTCAGCTGGCGAGGGCTGACAAATGCGTCACCTAGGAACTGCTGATGGCTAACGGTCACTAAGGAATCTTAACGGTTTAGTGCAACAGTGGATTAGTTGCCAACGACCGTTGCTATAAATTCGGTCCGGGGGTCTTAATTGGTTTGGGTAGGGAGGGATTTCTGAGCTTCTGGAAGTAGGACCCAGATCTATACCAGTTTTGACAAAAAAGACCAAGTCTACATGAGGATATATTAGTCTCAGGTATTACAGAGATGCCAATTTGGGTTCAAATTTAAACACAAATTTGTTACAAATTTGCCATTTTTCTCCAAATTTCAAAATTTGCTAAAAAAAATTTGTTGAAATTTGAGAAAGTTGGCCTTAATTTTTTAAACAAGTTTTGGAAATTATGAAAAAGTGACCCATCTCTAGACCAAAGGCCAGTGTGAATCAGCATGAAAATGGGTCATTTAACAGGAGGCTGAATATGGAAACAATTATTTGGGAGGCTCATCGCGGTTTGGTCACAAGTTGTGTGGAGCACCCCCGGAATTTAGTCCAAGATCATTCAAGTAGGAAGAGTAAAATAGTTGAAAACCTACTAAAGTGGAGTCTCGTTGTGAAGCAAGCAAAGTGTTAGTCAAGCGAGTGAGCGGCAGTCTGCAATCTGACCAAGCAACATGCGCTGAGATTTAGCACATTCTTGCATTGATTGACACCACATTCACGCGCATCGCTTGATTGCTTGCGATACGAGAAACGACCGAGCGGACTCTTTGCCATCTCGTCATCCATCACACCGAGACCACCGGAGACATCCAGAGGGAAGTAGTACTGGGAAGACTAGAAAACCTTCCCCAAACACAAACACTTCTTTAACTAGTGTCAGATGGAGCTGCAGTAGTGTTTGGGAAATAGCAGGAATATATGTTGTCATTTCATACCTACAACCTTATAATAATAATATTTACAAGGCAGCTAATGTTTATTATATATAAAAATATAGATTGCAAAAGCTTTGGAGTCTGTTATGTAAACATCACCAATCTTATTTGGAAAAAATGGACAATGTAGCTCAATCATGTTATTACATCATGGTTTTTATTCTCAGCAAATTTATCTCTATTTGTATATTATGTTTCATAGGTACTGTTCTAGGTAGTTAACTTATTTTTGTGTATATTTTAATGTATTTAATTTAAATTTTTTATGCTTTTGTGTGTGTGTTTTAATTATTATATAATTATTATTATATCCAAGTGTGATATTACAAATCAGTGGAAAGAACAACTGCTTTCATGTTGAATCGATTACCATGTTAAATAAAGTTTTGAAATGAAATAAAATGTATAAAAACGCTTAAAACACATATATTTGTAAAGAAATTACAATTTATAATTAAAAAAAAAAAATTTGAAGGGAGTTTGAGGCCATGGCTGCTTTGTGTAATCATTCAAATTTAGCAAGATAGTTATGAATAATATTTTAACTGTCAGAAATTATATTACCCAGTCATTATCACTCAAATTTCCAAAGCAAGTTCAACAAAGGATTCTTGGGAGTGTTTCCATGGACCCAACTTTTTAAAACCCATTTTTCTACCCTAAAACTGGTTAAGGGTTAGGATTTTGGTTAGGGTAGAGTTATAAGTTGAAAAACTAGGATGAGGTGGTTGCCAAATCTCATTCGTCAATTGAGATAGAACTTTTTAATACCAGAAGACCTGTAAAAAGAGGACTGTTTGACAAAGTTTTTCTATTATCAACTAAAAAGCAGTTATGACTAGGTTGACTATTAAAAATATGCAGACATAAATCATTGATATGCCACCAATATTTAACAGATAAATTTAACATGAAAATAAAGCGAAAAACTACCTAAATCTCCTCAAACGGGCAGATTGTATTTTTGTTAAATTTTAAAGCAGGGGTTACACAATTGACAACTTGATATAAGGAGTTGCCCGCCCAGAGTTATCCACACATATAAAAAATTCAGAAAAACCCCATCTTGCCAATGTCCCAATAAATCAGGTCATGTCCGCTGGATAGCACCCTCTATTTTTATATCATCCACAAATATCTGTACAAAACTAACATTTTAAAAGAAAAGTCATAATATATGCTTGCAAAAACTGCGAACCTTATTCAGTCACATCAGCGCACAATTATATGCAATACTCTCAATCACTGCCCATCGATTAAACTTTTATCAATTCTCCTCATATTTTCAGAGAGGTCATAAGGTCAGTTTCAAAACTGCAGACCTTTATTGGGGATATATGTGCAACCCAAAATGGCGATGTTAAATGTAAAATTGACACTGGTTTATTTAGTTGTGATCAAGGATAATCATATCCTGAGTGCCGCTACATGCCTATTCATAGCATCTAAGCCAATATTTTGTTGGTATTGGAAGGTAATTAAGAAATAAAGGGATTGCAGTACCTTATGTGCGAATAAGGTGTCCGAGGTTGGAAAAACTAAATACATGACGAGGCGCAGCGATGTCCTTATTTTATTTTTTTTCCAGCCGAGGGGGATACATTATGAGCCCATATAATAATACTGCAAACCCTTTATTGCTATTTATTACCGAAAACATCGTGATATAATGAGTCACTGCATTCGTGACACATTATTGCTGAATAATGGGCAGTAAAATGACAAATCAGAACCGCTGCAATTTTGAATAATGGGCGCAGAGGTAATAGAATATCAATTTAATATCAAACCGTGCGAACCGGGGGGGGGGGGGGGGACAACTTCCCCCACTCTGAAACCTTGCCCCCGCCCCACCAGCCCCCAAAATTGAAATGACCCTTTTTGTACAGTGTCTATGGGAATGACACAAATTTGACCTCCTCAGAAAATACCCTGGCACCCCTTCTGCCCCCCCACCCATTTGCAAGGTCGTGAGCAAATCCAGAGATACTTCTGGAATGTTAGTTATGGTTTACATAATATAGGATACTATTTTTGATTGGCTATACTCAGAGAGTCATCTCATATTGTGTCCTGTAATGAGCCATCAGACATACTTATAGGCTGTATTCTTGAAAGGGAGAATCACTTTAGTCCTCAGGCTTAAACCAGGGTTAGCCTCCATGAGTGGACCCTTCCTTTCAACATACTATAAAAGTTTAAAATACGGGTGATAAAATTCCTCATGGATCGGCCGTTTAGGCCCATCCATGAGGAATTTTCTCACCTGTTTTTACAATTTAACTTTCACAGTATTTGAAAATAAAAAAGGTCCACTCATGTAGGACTAAGCCTGGTTTAAACCCAAGTCCTTTAAGTTAGTCTCCCTTCAGAATACCACTATAGGGCATTAATGGTAAGTTTTGTTAAGTCTCCATTTGGACATCAGTACCTGGTGTCTTCTCCGTCTCTTTGTACTGCAATTAATACAAGAACAGGGTCTGTGATATACAGGCATTCTTCAGTGAAACCCTAGTACTGGAGTTTATCCATCTAAACCTGAAGTTATGTCCCCAATCAACCCCCTTAAGTTCAACTTGGTCATGAAAAATGACAGGAACCTCTGCCGTGGTATCTAATCTTTTTACAATTTCAATTTGAAATATTGAAAAGCACTTTCATAAGGAAACCCAAAGTACATCGCCGTGCAATGGCCACATGTTGGTTTTAAACAGAGGGCATGACATTTAAATGTAAACATGCCAATAATAGGCATAGTGGGAAGAGAACATTCAACGGCATTCATAAAACTAATCGGCGTAGTCCCTGGGGTAATATACAAATTCATTCAACAAATAGAGAAACAAAAGTGCATTTGGTCCGGGCACAATTCAGCTGCATCAGGTACATTTACTTCAAAAACTGACTGCATATGAGTATTTCCTGTGATGTCGAGGATACTTTTTTCAACCAGGGCCGATGTGATGCGGAAGGAGGGTGTGGTGTATATCTGTGGGAAAACTTTGATCCAGCAGCAAGGCAGGATTGCTCCTGGATCGCTCTTGCCTCGGTTAGCGATCCTACCTTGGTTTCTGCGCTCCGTTTGTGGACACATAGAATTAAAATCAGTCCCTAAATATATAGGAAAGTGCTAATGGGGTGTGGGGTTTGTGAGGGCTTGGATTACGTTTTATATTCATTACGGAATGAAGCGCAATGCAGGGGCAGATCCAGGATTTCTCAATACGGGGGCGCCAAATTTTCCGGCTTGCTGCGCTTGCCGGGTAGACCCAGTTTTTTTGTAATCGGTTCGAATTCCTGAGGGGGGTTTTAATTCTAACACAGCGCCCACACCCAATACCATCAGTCTTGGGGATCTACAGGGCACCTTGTGAGTAAAAAAAGTAATTTTATTAGATCTACATTGCTGTGCGCCCTGTGCGGTGCTGGGTGCCCTGTGCTCTTCAAAATAGAGGGGCGCGCGCCGGGGCGCCGGTCCCCCCCCCCACCAAACCCATCTAAAATCTCTCCCCTGCCAATGTGATAGCGATCCCAGGATGAGGAGAGTTGGCAGGAGTGAGGCAGGAACGATCCTGGGTCACTCCTGGATCAAGGTTTTCCACAGATATACACCAAAATAGGTGCTTTCATATCAAATGAATAGCCCAAGAACATACCCTATAAATAACAACCTGTCCAATGAGTTGGGGAGTACCGAGGTGAGAGTACTTCATGCAAATTAACACTGCAAAACAGTTGTTTAGAAACGATCCGTGCAATTATGTGTTTTAGAGGTATGACAATGTTTAATTTCCTAAACCACCTGGCGTCAAATGTCTATACACCTAATGTCAAATCCCAAACATGTTGATCATTTTAAACATGTTTAGATTAAGGTGTTTTTAAATATTCACGACTTTGCATGTTTAAAACGGTGGTGCAAAATAGTATGTAGTAAAATTGTTTAATATTCTAATGCCGTTTTTTATCAGGGGGGGGGGGGGGGTGGGGGGGGTAGGTACCGTGTAATCAATTCCATTTACCCACCTATGTCATGTGAGGAATTTTTATGATTTTTAAGGAAACTCTGTATAATTATCTTATCATATTATGTGATTATTTCTCTTTTATAACAAGCATAAAATTATTTCTCGTGAATTAAAAAATTGCATGCCAATTTGAATATTTTTCTTTAAAGGTGCAACAAGTGATTTTGAGACACCCAAATATTGTGTCATAATAGTAATTTTATATGCATTAGACACTCATTAGATCTCTTACCTTGTATTTGGCGTCAGAAATGTCTAAAAAGAAAAAAAAAGCGATTTTGATTTGCTTATATTTCAATATAAAACATACCAAAGAAAATTTCTCAGCTTAATCCTTTAAGATGGGGATATTTTTTATGGAAAGCTTTACATTGGGGCAAAAATCAGTACTTTCGATTTTTAGGGACACCTGATATGTGAAATCTCTCGTTGCACCTTTAACCTTAGCATCTGAAATCTATTGTGTATGGATCTCATTGTAATATCTTAGCACACATTTTTTGTCATCGATATATATACAATGCACAGACGTATGCATTCATGCGCGTGCACTTGGAGACATGCATGCATGGATGCATGCATACACATACACAAGCCCTACACACAACCCCATAAAGAAATACATCTACCGTTATTACATAATTCGTGCAGTCATTCATCCTCCCACAAACACACAAATGTAAATGTCACCAGAACATTTAATTACCATACCCTCCATCACACCATTTCACGCATGTGCATACATGCAAACAAACATACACTTATAGTACGTTCACACCATAAATAAATAAAACCCATATTACACCCTATTATACATTAAAGAATAAAAAGCTACATTTAACATTATACAACCACCCTGCACTACCAATCCACCGAGCTGAGCATATGGAGTGTTACTTGGGTCACATCTAATGCAAGCTTCTAGTTGCTTTCCAAGCTGTTCGCTAGATTTAGCGGCAGCCGGGCCTTAACACTCGATCAGCATGAGGATTTCGTCTGCTGGCATCCAGGGAAACTGCTGTACTGTCCAACATTAAAAATGTCTTTTACAAGACTTGAAGCAAAATGGACAACTGTAGTTTGTGTAAAGTTGTTTCTTTAAACATCTAGTGGTAATAAGTTTGATTGATTGATTGTATAGCACAACATGTTTTAACAATAGAACAATTCCAATTTGACTCGATAACAATGATTTATCACCTAGTCATAGTAAAATGCATCAATCGCTGAATTCAACAAAATAACCAAATTAGGGATTGTTTAATCTTTTAAAATGCTAACTGTTAGTTGGCATATTTTAGCTCTGCTCCAATCTTTAATTCTGATATGTGATGAAATATTCACTATTGTATGTATGAAAAATAGTAAAGATTTAAACATGGAGTACACACATTCACATCCATAATTTTTCATGTAACAAAATTTCCATAATTAAAATACATTTTCGACCTTAAAATGGGAGTTTATTCCTTGAATTATAACAGCCATAGTGTGTGAATAATTTTGATTTGTGTTTTAATGAAGTCTCTTACCACATTGAGTTGTACAAGAAATAGAGTAGCAATCGCTGTACCAAGGATGGGGCAAAAGTCATATGCTGAGATATTTATCAAGGGAGGGCACCAAAAATCCCAATTTTTTATTTTTTTTATTTTTTTTACTTTTCATACATTTTCTAAGGTTCGTTTTCTGATTTTTTAATGTTGTCAAGGATATTTTCTTATTCCAAAACCGTTGGAAGCTTGTAAAGACTGAGGAGAGATTTTCCCGAAAAAGTGCCCCCAAGTTTTTTCGAACCAGGTTTTTTGCATATTTGGAATGCTATAATCCAATGTATTAGATCACACCTGAAGTGAAAGCCGAATACGCCGTCTTTATGTAATATATGATGATTTAGTACATTCTGTCGTGCCGACGAAAGTCAAAGCATGGTGTTCTATGGGGACAATTACCGATAGTCAGGAATTCAAACAAGGTTTGCTGTTTTCTTTTGTACTTGTTGTGTGTCCAATAAACCTTCAGAATGTTCTTGGTAGGTGGTCGACGTCGATCCTGTGCAATTTGAGGGAAATTCGTATCCTAAAAAAAATCTCCTCCTGTCACTTTAAGAGGGTCAGGAAGACATGTCCCCTTTTACAAAGTGGAGAGACAAAAAATATAAAATCCTCATTTTTTAAGCTCCAGAAATTGACAAATGGATACAAGTTTTTGTGACTGACAACAACTGATAAGATAAAATTGTGTTGACTCACTGAAGGACAGATACACGTGGTCTCGCCCTGTGTTTCAAATGTGTATTTAAAAAAGTAAAGCATTTAGGCGCAGACTCCTCCTATAATTTTTGCTGTGGGGGTTTCGCCACTCCTCCCGCACAATCTGTTTACCTTCCCACCATTGAAACACAGCAGATTTCCTACTCACGGTTACCCAGAGCTTTAGCTACTCCAGGTGTACTCTTAGATCTACTCGAAGGGTACCCCCTTGAATACATTATTGATGCATGCCGACACTAAGTACTTGCGAAGTACCAAGCCACTGGGTGAATAGCAGCTATGTTTCTTTGCAATACCCATCCTATAGTGTACTCTACCGTTGCCT
This sequence comes from Ophioderma brevispina, assembly GCA_023653785.1. Classification (NCBI taxonomy): domain Eukaryota; kingdom Metazoa; phylum Echinodermata; class Ophiuroidea; order Amphilepidida; family Ophiodermatidae; genus Ophioderma; species Ophioderma brevispina. The sequence goes on from JAMKCH010006145.1 coordinate 51,875, forward strand.
GCTATGTACTAAACAGTACCCATGTAAGCCACCAGTATGGAGTACCTCTCAGCTTACTCCACGGGCGTACTTCACAGGTACTCCCCTACCGGCTGCCTAGTATGCAGCATTGGACCATAGAGGGCGCCAACATTCTATTGTTGTTTACGACTTTCTGATCATTTTCAAGCTAGTAACATCTTACTTTGAGTTGAGCATCCCAAAAACCCCTATATATGACATTTTGTGTAAAAAACTATAACATATGTCACCAAAATGTTAAGTAATAATAAAATCACTACAATAATCACACAGAGCTCAAGCTCATTTGCAGGAGTACCCTGCAGTACGCCACATGGGGGACTATTGGGTTAGGCTACTGCGTGTGGGTACCTAAGTGGATGATTACCCCAACTTTTGCGGCCGGCGATGCGGTACCCATGCGGGTGGGTACGCCATGGCTACTTAACAGCTTCTTCACAGGTACTTTCCATGAAAAATTGGTTTGTGGACATATTGGTGCCCATAAATACACCTGGGTGGAGAGGAGTAAGAGGTAAAGCGCCTTAATGGCACAACACCTTGGCCTTAGCGGGACTCGCCCGTACAACATTTGGAGTGTGGGACGAGTGCTCAATCCACTGGACCAGAAAAAAAACTATCCCTCCTGTTTGTTGTATTCTGCATCACGAACAAATGAAATGAACCAGGCTCAGTGCACCCTTTATTCCGTCAGTACCAGGGTTTTTGTACAAGATAAGAACCAAAAGCATGCACTTCCAATGGGTGTCTGGAACCTGTGTCATTCACTTCATTTCATTCTTCAAAATGCAGTAAGCCTGTATTTGATATTCAATGGTGTGTTTATTTGATTGTGTGCACCCGTAATTTGTCTGACAGAATGTGAGATTTTTGCCACCTTCATGCTCCTGAAGCATAGGTTGTGGCAACCGTTTAAGAGCTGAGCTATTCATTAGATTGAGTGCTGACCACAATATCAAAGCGATTTTTTATTATTCCATGAAATGTTCTCAAGGACTAGAATTGCAAATCGACACAACCATTCCCTCGCTGATCTTGTGGTAAGGTACCTGACCTCATGATACAGTCGTTCTCGGTTCAATCTCGCTCTACCTCTTTTAAAATATATAAAATTGTCATTATCTTTTCAGGTTACAGGGAAAAATTCTAAGTCCAAAAAAAGATAAGGAAAAATAATAGTCTGCCCTTTGAGGTTAGTGAAAGGAGACCTGCTCCTGGAGCATTCTGGTGGTCAAAAACTACTGCATGCGTACTTCACAATTGATGCCCATTTTTTTTTTAAATTTGTCTCCTGTGACTCTTCACAATGATTTCCTCGTACGGGTGGGGCAGGTTGATAGGGGATGGCGGACTATGGAATAGGGCGAGGAGGGAAGGTAAAGTATTAAGGGGCAAAGGTTTGGGTGAGAGAGAAGGGATATAACCGGAGTCCAGTGGAAGACAGTGAGGGAAAAGGGGTTTGTAGGAGGGACTAATGTTTCAATTGAGTGTCGAGGGATTTGAGTGTGAGGGCATAGGTGGAGGGTGGTGTCGGTGGGGTTGTTGTTTGCTTGTGTTGCGGGGGGTGACCGAGGGGGTTGAAAGGGAAGGGTTGTGTGTTTGGTATCGGAGGAGGTGGCGGGATTTAGAAGGATGGGGCAGATAAGGATTGATGGTTGGGGGGCGTGAGAAATCGCGTGGGAGGGTTTCCTTCGTTTCTTCTGATCTTGTCTTCTGTTTTGGCACAGATAGCAGCGCATAGCCCAGCCCGTGGTTCATACCTACCTACAGGAGCTACATTGTGGGGGTTTTTGTCTAAAAATCTCTTAAAAAGACACTTTTTTAGACATTTTTTCAGAAAAATACACTTTCAACAACTATATAAGGAGAATTCAAAAACCCTATATAGTATTTGGATGTTTCTCTTAAAAAAAAAAGAAACTTTTTTTTAGACATTTTTAAAGATTTTTTCATTTTTTTTTTTTTTAAAAAAAAAACTTTTTATTTTTTTTAAAGTTTTTCTCACTTTTATTAGCCAAGAGGATTACGCTACCGCAGGCCTATAAAGTTCCTAAACTAAAAAATCCCTTTTCTTACCTCTACTCTTTTACGGAAAATGTCTTAATACTATTACAGCTTATTCCATTAAAGGACAAGTCTAACATAGAAATCTAGTAGAATAACCCACATGGCAATTACAATAACCCCACATGTAAAAATAACCCCACAATGTTCATTTCTACTTAAAACGACCCACAATGTCACTCCTGTAAGAACACCTCTGGGGCAATTTTCCCGATAGGTGCCACAACTTTTTTGCCTGATCACAAGCAAAATTTTTCCTGGTCACAGGGCAAAAGAATCCGAAATGGGCTGATTTAACATGAAATATCCGGGTTTTTATTTCCATCACACAACGATTTGCCCCTCAAGACGTTTCTCCCCCTTGCTTGAAAAGCAGAGGGGGATCTTGCGAGGGTGCGAATGTATGTATGTCTGTGTTTTTCCCGTTTGGTTAGCTTTTCTAACCAAGGTTAGGTTTTGTTTTTTCAGGTCTCCTTCTAAAAGTTGAACCCTATTTAAACCAGACTTGGGGTTAAGGTGCCATTAGGGGTTCCCTCATATGTGCATTAGTCAAGGTCATGGACCCAGGTCCAAGGTCATCTGAGGTCATGTTCCATACTGCCATTTTGCCAGGGGGATTACGCAAGATGACTTAAGTATTTTTTTTTTACAGAGGGGGCACTCTCTGACATACGCCTAGGGACTCATCAAGGCAATTATGTAATAAAATGGACAACATAATAATGGCATTGTCATGAAGTATATTTGATGATCCTAAACACCTGCATTGATGAAGCATTCCATAAAGTGAAGATGACTGTGAGTGTAATTGAATAGAGAACAATTAAAATGTCAATTAAAATTTTCATCTTTCTTTGGTGAAAATATTACTGTCCCAACCCGCAATAAAGACTGGTAATGACTCGCTGATGATAGTAATAGTAACACAGTCGCCGACAGGATTGTGAATGATTTCCTAATGACATTCCCAAATAAATGCAAACAAAGTTCAAATAACGTTTTTCCTTTGTTTTAAGCTTGTCAATATACTGGTATGCCTATGTGATTAGAGTGATAATTTAATGATGAAACAGCACCTGTAAATAATGTGCTTACTGAGCATTCAACTTACAGAAACATAAAGTTTGATAATTGACTGGTATACATTTATATTACTTTCTAATCATCGTTAATTACATTTATTCGTTCCTTTTGTTCAGAAATGCCAGATAGAAACTTTTGTTAGAAATATGCGGTATTGTCCATGTAATTATGACTAAATATCAATTATGATGCTTCACATAAACTGGGTGTTTTAGACAATTTTCAATGGCATTTTCAGACAGGCTGGTGGTCCGAGGTTCTAATTAGGCCGTAAGTTCTCAATTGCTTGGACGATATTGAGGGGAATTGAGAATCTTTATGGCCCAAAAGGTGGTATTTTTAGTTATCCAACATCACTACACTAATACCAGGGCTGTATGCAGGATTTATTTGGAATGGGGGTGCAGGACTTTGAAAAAGTCTACCTTTGATAAAAATGCGACCTGACCTTCCCTAAAATTGTCCTTTTAGGGCTTTTTTGAATATCGCTCACCAAAACGTTGGACTTTCTTGTCAAAATTCTCTAAATGTTGGACTTTTTTATAAAAAATTGAATTGGGGGGGGGGGGTGTGCAACCATACCCCTCTGCACTCCCCCTGCGTGTCCACAGGCCTTGTTGTTAGTACTACAAAACCATCTTTAAGGTCCAGACTGACTTTTTCAGACTCGGAAATACAATAAATTACTAAAAAAAAAAATAGGCCCACAACCCCCTGCAACTGCTTAGAACTGCATAAAATGAATAATGATAGAAACTTATGATTTATATTAAACTTAGAGTGGGTTTTGGCTAGATTGGGCCAATTCAAAGTGAAGTTTCAGTTCAAATTCAAAAACTCAATTGCAAAATGCCATAACATTTTTTCTTCTCCACAAGGTGCATTGCTTAGCACAGGTGTATTTTGGGAAAACTGATGCAAAAACACTGAAATGTATCAAAAACATAGTTTTTGGTCCCGAGTGGTTGTGAACTGACCTTGCTTCACCTGGGTATCAATCATAT